>QEOT01123815.1:76373-91934 GCA_003123785.1 Pterocarya stenoptera
GTTTGCACCAAGAAATGTATATGATACTATTCCAGAGATAGACGAACCTTCAGAAGAAGTTGATAGTCCAGCAAATGAAGAAGTATATCAAGAAAACGAAATAGGCATCAATCTATTTGTTGATCTCAGCCAATATGATATGGTTCCATTGCGTAGAGAAGATGTTCAACCTGAAGTAATTGAGGGTGAAATATTGGAAGACGATGAATCAACTGAAGTGTCTAGCGAGGATGAGGATGACTGGTCTAGCAAAATGGATAGTGAATGAATTTCAAATATAAATTTCTGTAAGTATTATTCTTATAAATATTCATAACATTTATTTGAATAATAATTTGTTACAATTTCAAATAGATATGCCTCCTAAACGTAAAGCAACACGTGTGCCATCCCCATCCATTACTAACTCCCCGTGTGGTTCACCTACCATGAACAGTGAGCCCACATTACCAGACTCAAAAGAAGGTATTTTATCAAATCAAATATTACAGTTTATGCTCAATTTAAGTAATATATCTATAAAATAAAATTATTTAATTAAAATACTTGCTTTAATTATTGTATATATAGCTGTTGTAAGCCAGCGCCGAGGTAGAGGCACTACGAGGGGTATCTGCATAGAGAAAGTAAGAAAAGCTGGTAAAATTAAAGTTGATATTCCTGATTATCACACCGGTGGCTTCGAAGATTCAGCAGCGTAGCTTGCTTCTTTTGTTGGTACGCTTACTTGCACGTATGCACCAATTGCTACATCCTCTTGGTCTAAAGTTTCCCAAGATGTGAAAGACCACATCAAAAATCATTACTTGGTAATAAGTTACATCTCAAGTAACTAAGTATTATTCATGTTACTTTTTAGATATTTTGTATTTATATTAATTGTTTGTAATTATTGAAAGGATGAGTTTGAACTTAATTTTAGCTGACGAGAGGATCGATTAACGGTTGAGGAGCTGATGTCGAATGCATTTCGAATGTACAAAGGTCGATGTCATGCACACTATAAGAAGTTTAGTACTACAATAGAGGCGCGCCAAAATCCATTCCAAGCAATGCCACCAAATGTATGGGAGAAGGTTTGTGATATGTTTGAAAATCTTGCCTATCAGGTAATTTCGCTGTTATTTTTTTTTAATAGTATATGATAGATGTATTAAACATATAGATATAATTTTTTTTAGCAATGGAGTACTGTAAACAAAGCAAATAGATCAAACTTAAAGATACACCATCATGCGAGTTCTCGATCTTTTCATCTTTTGTCTAACAAAATGGTAAGTTATTCTACTCCCCGTTAAATATTAATATTTAATACACTTTTCTGATTTAAGTTCTAATATATATATTTTTTTGCAGAAAGAAGAAAGTCCTGCTGACTATGATCTGACCCAATTGTATGCAAAATCACATAAAAATCGTGATGTTGTTTGGACTAGTCCTGAAGCAGAGGCAAATTATGTAAGTTTAAATTTCTTTAATTCCATTATGATTATATATTTTGTTATTTATACTAACTAGTATATTTTTGTTTTTGTAGGACAAGATGATATCTCTCAAGGAAGCTGTTGCGGATTCATCTGATGCATTATCTGTCAATGATGCTCAGATCATTTCTTAAGTTCTTGGATCACGTTCTGGATATTTGAGGGGCTTTAGACATTGCGTTAAGCCATCCTCAACATCATCATCCTCTTCTCGAGCTAGATTGAGTGACGAAAAGACTAAAGAACTGGAGGAAGCAACACTTGAGATAGAACGATTGAGGTCCAAAGAAAAAGAGTTACTGACCAGATTAGATCAAGCAGCAGATCTTGAGGCAAGATTAGAAGATAACATGCAGAAGAGACTAGAGATGGAGGTACAAAAGGCTATGCTTCAATGTCAGTCAATTATGCCACAAAACTCTATACCACCACCACAATTGTAAAAATTAATTCTTATTTTCATTTTCTTTGTATTATTTTTTTTCAAAACATTTAAACAATTGACGTTTGAATTACAATTTGTGTAATACTAATATGGTATTTTTAATTAATTAAATTCTGTTCTGTATGATTAATACCGTTCGAACGGTAAATAACCTGTCCAGCACGAAAAATGACCATTTCTAATTCCATTCGAATAAAAACATAACCATTCGAACAACAAATAAGCCATTCGAAAGCCTAATATAGTTCAAACGGACGTAATTTACATTTAAACAAAAGTCATTCGAACAAAAATTATTCGTTCGAACACTCATTTCGTTCGAACAGTATCAAATATTGTTGTTTGTTAGATTCAATTTTTTTTGTTCAAATGGACGAGTTGGTTCGAACTGAAAAATATTCCATTCGAACATATGTTTGAGACGAAATTGGTTCGTCTCAAAAAAAATTCTTTGTTCGAATAGTTTCGACTGGTTCTCCAAAATTTCATCTCTAAAAGTGATTTTTAGAGATGAAATTTGAATTTCATCTCCAAAAAAATTTTGAGACAGCCTTTTAGAGACAAATTGAAGACGAAATTTTTTCATCTACAATTCTTTTTTGGGATGAAATTGGGGTTTTTTGAGACAATTTTTTGTCTCAAAAAACCATTTCTCTTGTAGTGTGAGTTTTTTAGGAAGTTGACTAGAACCAGAATCAACACGAACAGTACTTGTTTGATCCATCTGAACCTGTATGTATTCATGTATTATATAGAGAACACCAATAAATAAGGGTACTATGTTTGACAAACACAAAATTACTTTAAATTCTCAAAATTTCTCAAAATTTCATTTTTAAATATTACTCAAATACAAAATACTTTTCAATTTCAAATTTTTGACTTTTTTATCTAATCATTACTAAAACACAAAAATCAATAGAATTTTTAGAAGCTTCAAAATAAAAATTGTAACAGCCTACCAGAAATTTAGAATTTAGAAACGTCGTGAAAATCCTGAAAGTTTTCATGAATTAACTCAATCGCGTAGGTTTTAGTCTGTCAGCATAGTCAGTGTTACCACTCATTATGGTGCCAGAAGTACGATTTCATTTATTTGAGGTACCTATAAGGGTCAGAATGAGATACAGTTTGTGCCATTAAGTTTTAGCTTAATATTTAATCACTTTATTAAAATCACTTCCACATGCTATTAACTACTCAAATTAATGTTATGATATCATTATTTATTCCTTTAAACCTTGAAAATTTTATTGGGCAATAAAAATTAGATTTAGGCTTGATAGCAACCCAAACCCTAACCAAATCGTATTGAAACCTAAATGGAAGTCCATTCGGTTAAGGCCCATAAAATTGAGTCACCTAAGTAAGGCTTGTGGAGAAAGTTTGCCCTTGCCATGGTAGTCCAAATACTTCCCAAAGCAACCCCAAATAGTGCATGATGGGAAGGCCACAAGCCACCTCACCACCACCCTTCGCAAGGAAGCTTTCTTGGCTGAAAACCATTTACAATTGCCCACGCTTTTGCTCGTTGTTTTGGCTGACACCCCAACATTCTAAGTGTCACTCATAGACCTCCTATCACCCTTCATATGTGTAAGAGGCTTCCAAGTCCTTTTCCCCTCCATTTCATCACTTTCCAACTCTTTTCTTGGAGAGAAAACTAGAGAGACTCTCGAGCAGATTTTCGAACTCACTTTGGTCGACCTTTTTGAATCAGTTTTAAGTATTTTCTCATGGAGTCTCCTTCCCTAAAGTTGTTTATCTTTGAGTTTAGTTTCTGTGGGTATGTTTTATGTTGATTTTCGTGGTCATTGGTCGGTCAAAAGTTGGTTTAAGCATGGAAATGTCAGTCTGGGTGATAAACTAGATGATGTATGATATTTTGATAATTTTGACCAAGTTATTGGCAAGCTCTTGGTCTGATTTTTTTTATAGAGTATAGTTAACATGTTTATATGAATGGTTGATGAATATTTGTTGCATGATATAAGCTTTTGATGAGAGGTTTACTTAGATAAAAAAAAAAAAAAAAAGTTTAAAACTGGAAGCAGTAAAAAGAGATGTTTTAAAAAGAGACAAAACCTTGAGAATCAAGGGTTGTGTTTTTAGTAAAAAAACTTGAAACTTTTTATGAAAAAGTTTTGTGATTTTGTGAAGTGTATATTTGTTGGTTGTTTTAGTATTCTATTTGGACATAGGATATGATTTTCTATGCTGCAATATTTTGGTTTAAGCATGAGAAATGAGGTTTGATAAAATGGCAAAAAAAAAAAAAAAAAAAAAATGGGCATGTGTGTTTTGGCCTTGGTGTGTTTGTCATGGTTGTGATATATTTTAAATTTTTCTAATTAGATATTTGGATTTGAGACAAAATTTACATGAGGAATATAAATTTTGGTGAGTTTTGGAGTTAGGATGTAAAATCCTTAAGCTATGGATAAAATAGTCATTGTTCTACATGTAGTGGATAAAATGGTAATGTTACTCTAAGATAGTATTTTCATGTTTCTAAGTTATTAGTGATAAAGTTTCTAACGTTTAGAAATCTCTACTTATAGCTTCTCTTGTTTCACACATTGTTCTGTAATGCGATGATCACTGTAAGTTTGCTTCTAACTTACTGTCAGATTTCTGTGTATATGTGTTGGTAAGGGACATGTTGTCTATGTTCTTATATTATTATATATGCCATGTTATACCATGTCACTATATGTTATCTGTTACACATTATATTCTGTCACATAATGTTTATCTATTATATGTTATGTCATGTCACGACATGTTATCTAATGCATGTTATGCAATGTCACAAAAGGTTAACTGTTACCTATTATGCCATATCATAAAATTTTGTCTGTTACATATTGTGCCATGTTAGGAAATATTTTGTTATATGTTATGCCATATCAGGAAATGTTGCACGTAACGTCACAAATGTTTACCTGTTTCATGTTATGCCATGTCATTTATATCATGTACATGTCATGTTACGTTATGTCATGTCGTCTATCATCTCATTTCAAGTCAGGTCATGTCTCGAGTACAGAGTATGTCTTGAAAAGAATATTTTCTAAGTCAGTCATACCTTGGATACTCGTAACATAATCACTATGATTGTATGAGTATCTCTATTGATAATTGACGCAAGGTACTTTCGGCGTATCATTTTAATTGTTAAAATACCTCTACTCAAATATTTTTAGCTTAACTATTCTGATTTTCAGAATATTACTAGGTACTTTTAGAATAATCATTTTGATTGTTAGGATATCTCATTTTAAATACTCATGGTGTAATCATTCTAATTGTCTAAGTATTTCTGACAGGATATGTTGGTCGGAATCATTTTGATTGTCAAAATTCATTTCAATTTCAAGTTAAGTTCATGTTCAGTTCACGTTTAGTTTAAATCTTGTTAATGTTCAGTCTCAGTTCAGTTGAAGTTCAATTCATGTTCAGTTCAGTCACACTAGAGGTTGACCAACTAGAGACGATCAGTTAGACGGCGACGACACGATGTAGAGCTCACAGCCTCAATGCTCCGATTTATCATTAGTATTATGGCATCTTTGATTAAGTCACTTGAGCTACTCAATGGATTAACCTAATAGTTACTTTAGTTCCTGCTTGTACTTAAGAAACTTGGTCTCCAGTAGTCTTAATGTTACAGACCTTTTGGACTTATACTGTAATCTTGAACGTCTATCACATTCAGTTTATGAATTATGTTTCAATATTTTGGGATATATCTTATTTGGTGCATAATATTGCTTAAAGAAAAAAATTATCCACAACAAATATTGCATATCGCTAGATGCATTGCATCCTTATTTGTCATGAATGGAGGCAGGTAATCTTATGTTGCATATTCCGACGCTTCAAAGTCTATCCGATCCCAAGCATAATCTGGGGGCATCACAAAAATAATCTTAAAAAGTCACAAACTCTAATATAATATTTATTTTAAAATATATTTTCATTCGACTTTTTGTTTCTCACTTTCCAAAACTCAATAAAGCATTTTCATTCAAACTATTTCATTACTATTTACAAAATTCTTAAATACTCGAAGCATTCAAATATGCTCTAAGATTTGCAATGTAGGGAAATCATGATATAGCTAGTGAACAACTATTTTACAACTTTTACATAATTCTTTAACAAAGTATTATAACTTTTTTAACTTAAACCCATAAAAGTCAAACAAAATTGAAATAAGTTCATATATTAATATTATTTTTCAAACAATCGTGCAAAATTTTTAAAATAATCATTTCTATATCATTTCTTTATAGCTTATAAATAATACCATCCAATAAAAAGGTTGCACTACAATTCTCTAAAAAAAAGTTGAGATACATTGATGGATATGTTATTTCTAATATTTAATTTAAAATCTTGTAAAACCTGCCACCACCCCCATGGGAGATCTAGCCACCCTTAGGCTTTCAATCCAATCCTTGCCACTCCTTAGAGTGGTGATGCAACTGCACAATCAAAATTTTATATGTCATTTCATTGAACCTGACATGGCAAACTACATGGCATCTGCATGGGCGACATGTGACATTCACTTTAGTGGTTGTCATTTAGTTGTCTAGATATATTTCAATAAATACTCTGCATAGAAACTTGTTTTGTTTTAAATTTTATTTTGAAACTTGTTTACATATTAATCGTGTCTAGTGACATTCGCAATTAGTAGAGTCGAGTGGCATCCTAAGATTATCCATTTTTACTTTCCATTATTGTTTTTGTTTCTTTTGTTTCTTTTCCATACTCAATAGCTTTTTCCTCATTTTACTTTGCATTTGATCCTCACATAATCTTGCAAGTTACATGCATCGCTTCAGCGAACTCATATTTGTTTGTTGTTGCTGCCCATAGCCTGCATCGAATTAGTATCAAAGTTTTTGGTTTAAAATAGATTAAAAGAAAAATTATCTTATGTATTTCACTTTCGATGCTCATGAAAGTGCAGTTGAAGTTGTAGTTGATTGGTCAAAACTTCCAATCTACGACAAGTATATAGAAGAGGAGGAGGAACCAATCTACAATGATTATTTACCAATCTTTGATGAAGAAGTTGGAGGAGGTGAAACTTATGTGGAAGAATTGGTTTCTCAAAGAGCCAAGACTAGCCACTATCCTTCTAGAAGTTCGTGCAGAGTTGTAAAGGGGAAGATGTCCCATTCTTTGTAGTTGCAATGAAGAGTAAATCTGACCAGCAAACCATTTTGGGAGGACATAAGTTTCAATTTGAGGTCAAGTTGATTTTTGAGAAATGAGAATGATGCAAATACACAATCAAAATCCTACATGTCATTTCATCAAGCTTGATACAACAAGCTGAAATGGCATTTGCATGGGCAAAATGTGGCATTCACTTTGGTGGTTGTTAATTTGTTGTCCAGATACATTTCAATAAATTCCTTGCATAGAAACTTGTTTTGTCTTAAATTTTATTTTGAAACTTGTTTACATATTAATTAGTTGTTGGAAATTGCTAAAATATTAATAGGGTATTCAAAGTTGTTTTTCATTTATTGTAAGCTATAATTAGAACCATAAAATGGACGAAATGGGGAAGATTACTTTTGGTTTAAACAATATAGAGCATATATATTTCTTTTATTGAAGTTGAGTGATTCCTCTTAAAAATCAACCTTATGGCTTGCTCGTGTCTAAGGGCATAATCGATCCAGTTCGGTCCGGTCCGATCCATTCCGGTTGGTGGGGGGGGGGGGATGTCATAGACCATCCATTATTTTTGTCGAACTGAACCGTTAGCTATCGGTCTGGTTGATCCATTCAGTCCGATTCGGTCCATGAATATGTTTTTCCTCTTTATTCTTTTTTTGAAAGAAAAATCAATAAAAAAATTAATTAAACTAGTAAAATCAAAATTAAGTGATATTTTTAACATTTTATATATGGTTAATGAATATTAAATAATTTCTTTGTATATATGGTTAATGGTGATCTCTTAGATGAAAATTACATAATTAACTTATATAACTATTATATAAAACAATATATTAGATATAAAAAAATATTTAAAAATATATATATACATTCAGTCGGTCTCAGACCAGTCCAAAAAGTACACTAGAGACTGACCAATAAGACTATTGGTCTAGACCGAACTATTCGGTCCAGTGGGCTTTTCCGGTCTGGACTAATAGTCTTATAGCCCTAGTCGTGTCGAGTGATGTTTGTGATTAGTTGAGTCGAGTGGCATCCTCTACCCCTGATCGATGGCATCCCAAGATTATTTATTTTTTCTTTTTATTATTCATTTGTTTATTTTGTTTCTTTGCCATATTTAGTAGCTTTTTCCTCATTTTATTTTGCCTTTGATCCTTACATAATCCTGCAAGTCACATGCATCAATTCAGCTAACCCATATTCGTTTGTTATCACTGTTGTGGCCTGCTTTAAGAAAAACTAGTATTTGTGATGGATTATTTGCGAGAGTAACTATTTGCAGTGAGAATGAACTTATTTTGGTAGAAAATAATCGCTTTCATAGCATATAACTGGTTACAAATAAACATTTTTCTTGTAATGTTTGTAAATAAAATTTACTATCACCTTATTTTTTTTCTATATCTAAATCCTTCAGTATCAAATTAATTATATTAGCATTTAACAAACTACCAGCCGTGGATCATAATAATAATAATCTCTTTAATTCGCCTAAAAGGATATTTATATTTCTTTAGGAGAGCATGAATTTCATAATATAATTAATATTCTCACAATACATCAAGTTATCATATTCCAGTATTATCGAGATGTGACCATTAAGATATCATTGCTCGACAATATCAAATAGATCTATATGTACTTGATATTTGAGTTCATTGATTAAATAAAGAGTAAAGTTTTAGAGTAGTCATTGTAGCAGTGCACACTTTGCACACACTACGTGGCTGCTTCTAGTTTTTCTGTGTTTTTTTTTTTTTTAAATCAAAACATGCGTTTTGACTCCATTTGAAAATCAGTTTTAGTTTTTTACCATTATTCGAAATCATCCCGCGAGACCACCCTCGACACCATTATTTGAAAATCAGTTTCAGTTTTTTAGGTTGAGGATGCTGAGCGCCTCTCGACGACGCCGTCTCTCTCATCAATGCAACCGAGCGACGCTCTTCCATCTGCCTAGCCAAGCCCAGCGTCGCTAGCTCGTTGAACGGAGGAAACTAGACTTGAATCCTGCAAGACCCACCCTCCTTCCTCGAAATTACCTCAAGGGAATTGATATGCGTGGGAGCAATGGTCTCAGTACTACCTCCTTGATTCATCATCTTATCCACAACCTGATTAAGCACATCAATAGTCTAACAAGCACACGCATAGCTTCACTGAAAGATTGATTAATCACGAACCCACAGAATATAGAAATTTCAAAACCCTAATCGGCTCGAAATAAATGGTAAATGATCCAAACCTTCAACAAAACTTCAATTTGCAGGGAGAAGTTGATTTCGGTCTGAGTCGGGGCACCCGAAGCAAAAATCGAAGATATGAAGAAGCAACTTTTAGATAACAAAATATCAACCAAATTATATATACATCCGAAAAAGCAAACCTTATAAAAAGCAAGTAAAATGGATGAAGTTTATTTGGCTGGAAACAAAGAAGCTAATGAATAATGAAACTCAAAGAAGAAAACAATTATAGTTAATTACTGTAATTGGAAGATTTCATAGAGAGAGGGAGTGAGGGAGGTCCAAGATGGAGGCTTTGGAAATGGATGAATGGAATGAGGGGAATGAGCTGAGAGACGGAACAATTCAAAACCAAAACCGGTTCAGAGGGGAATGAGCTGAGAGACAGAACAATTCAAAACCAAAATCGGTTCAGTGAATATCTGGTCTACACGTCATGTGTGCATTGGATGTAGCCAAATAGTGACTGCTGTGAAGATTATTCCTTAAATAAAATTAAGAATCATTGTTATTAGTGAAAAGAGTTTAGTTGACATGCAAGTATATGATCCCTAGAATTTGCATTCATCCTCATCTACGATTAGAAATTATGATTTAGATCTCCTATGCATCAATAATACATGATGATCTCATAATTGGGTGGACCTAATTAACATATGTTCATAATAATTTGAGGAATTAATTAATTCAAAAAGCTGTAAACAACTTTATTGAGCACAAGTAATCTAACGTATCACTATTAAATCAGATACATAAACCCAATCATACGATCACAAATCAATATCAAGGTCAGCACCAATTAACATTTGAGTTTGAATTTGAAGACTTTGAAGTGCCTGCGGACGATACGATTGAAGATGTACAGTTTATCTATGACACATTTTTAGAGCTCCGTTAACTGTCCTATATATATAAACATGCATGCATGCATTGCGTTTCAGAGTATAAATTAGTCTTATATATATGGAGATGATAAATGTTTTAACTACTTAGAGATTCCATAAAATTAGTAAATTCACAAACTGACATGACTACTTAATAGTAAGTTAAATTGTAAAGTAGATCTAAAGTATCATACACCATTTCAGTTTATCTCTTTATAACTGTAGCACTTCTGGGTAATATGTATCTTAAAGTAAGTTTTAAATTAAGGGAATAAGCCAAACAAGAGGCATGCTTGAAGAAGCACCCCGTTGCAAAATTCAAAAAGAAAAGAAAAAGAAGAGGCAAACTGGAAGAATTTGGGTTTTTTTCATTTAGAATTTGGCAAAAGAGATAGATTTTGATGTGGTAATGTGTAGATTGGTTTTAAATGCAGTGAAGGAGAGTAGGATTTTGGGTCATTAAAGTGATACCTACTTAATTGCCACCTTAAATGCTTTTGCCTGCCCTCCTTTTAATAGGTTTGATGAAAGCAATTTAAGAACCCTCTTTAGTAGCCACGACCTCTTTGCATGACTCTTTGCAATCCAAAGGTGGTGGGGGCACTTTGAGAGTGTCCAGCGTTTACTCCCAAATATTGTTTCCTCAACTGCTCAGAATTTGATTCATTTCTCCTGCTGTCTCCATCCTCAGTTTTCTTTTCTACTTCCGCAATATTATTGCAGATCATAACGATTGAGTGGGAAAGAGAGAGTGTGGATGTAGGAGAAGCTTCTTCTTGACAAAGAAATAGTACTTGACCTTTCAAAGTAGAATTTGGAGGATAGATATAATGGAGCTTCCGGAGCTGTCTTTGGCTCCAACACAGTTTGTTGTCAACAAGACTAGCAGTGCCTATAGTTCATCTTCAGATCAATCTGACAGCAACTCTTCTCGGAAGAGGAAGTTTTTCAGTGATTATCCGCTGAAGACTGATGAAAAAGTAGTCCACACAAGTGTTGATCTTCAACTCAAAGACCCTCTGCCATTGGATTGGGAGCAATGCCTTGATCTTGAAGTCTCTCTCTCTCTCTCTCTCTCTCTCTCTCTCTGTGTGTGATTGAAATAGTTTTAACATATCCCAAAGTCCTGATTTTCCTATATATGGTCAATACTCTAGAGTAGGTAGCTTTGCTTTGGGAACTTGATTCTACTGATCATAGAACTGCCTCTTTGGAATTATTAAGTGCATATTTATAAGTAACTTGATATTCTGATTCCCCATTTTTGCTCTTGCAGTCAGGAAGGATGTATTATCTAAACAGAAAGACCTTTAGGAAGAGTTGGAGCTGGCCCAAGGATCAAAAGCTTGACCTTGAACTCAACATCGCAACACATGATCAGTACTCCAATTGCTCCGAGCAGTACTGCAGCAGCGACAGCTCTGATAAAGTACTTATTGATGACTCCAAGAAGAAATACATGACCTCAATTAACAGCAACAACATGATGGCTTTGCCCTGCTTGAATTGCCATCTCCTTGTCATTCTCTCCAAATCTGTTCCCTCTTGTCCCAACTGCAAGTATGTCCATTCCCTCCCGTTCCAGCAGAGCCCACCACCACCCCGAGTCCCTGCGGTCAAGTCCCTCAACACCTTAAGCCTCTTAAACTGATTCATTTCAATCTATGGACCATGCAGGCAGTGTAGCATATATGCTTATAAGCTACTGGCTCTGGTGCTGATGTTGTACTCGGTGGAAGAATATGGATGCCTAAAATGATCGACGTAGAGGAGAAATTAACACAAAAAAGGAACACTACAGTATTTATGGGTTTATCTATCTCTTTTTCATTTTAAATCTAAGAATATATGGAAGATCCATGTATAAATCTGAATCTACTCAAAAAGTAGTAAATGTAAATTTATGAGAAGTGTTTCTAGTATTTTATTTGTTTTAGAAATTAAGTCTTTGAGACAGTATGCGAGATAAAGGATGGTGGTCTGAATTTATGCTTCTGCTCAAAGGAAATTCTAGCTTCACTCACACTAGACAAAATGCCTGCAAATGATATAGATTTCTTGTCCCCTTTTGCCACTACATTTTTGGTTAATTAGATGATTGTTGCCAAATTTATGATGATGCCTGCATGTTGAGGTCTGAGGCAGTAGTACAATTAAATGGGTCTAACGCCGTTTGGCCTTCAGAATTCAGATGATCGGTCTGGCGGTCACCTTTCCAAGACAAAATCAGTATTGAGAGAGAAGGCTGACGTTAGTAGTGTTTTGCTCATTTTCCAAAGCAAAACTTTAAAGGCGCCCCTGCCAATGCTGGCATTTGCACACTCCGACTGAACCAACCGTGAATGCCAAGGGTGGCAGCAAGATATTGAACCAGTTACCTTCGTCGGGATTTACTTAGTTTTTCGGTATCCACGTTTACAATAATTATTATTATTATTATTATTATTATTATTATTATGATTATTATTATTATTGAGATTATAATAAAAGTAACGCTGGCTCAAAAAAACCAAGTATCAAGATTATCGCAATATATATATATATATATTTTATGGAGTTTTTAATTATAATATGGCTGATTGGTTTCAAAATTCTCCTCAACCCATCTCAACTATTTCATTTTCATCATTACAACTTTTCTAAATTCCTACACAAAATATAATAATATATTTTTTTCAAATCTCAAAAAAATCTTTTCAAATTTTCACATCAAAATATAATAAATAATTAAAATTTTTCAATTCTTAAAATAATAATATTATTAAAAAATAATATTTATAAAAATATTTTATTATATTATTTGCAAACAATCTCAACTGATGTTAACTCTCCTCTCAATCCAAACCGTCCCGTCCTTCTGTGCTTACGAGTGAAAAAGGTGATCCTGCTTACATGCTATGGCGGAGACAAGTGTCACCAACACGTCATTTTATTTTTATGTTTTAAAATTTTTCTTCAAAAAATAAAAAACATTGGACAAACCCTAACCGTCTAGCCATTTCTTTTCCGAACATTTTAGTAAACAAATGGTTGCAGCCGTAAAAGAACCAATCGATAAAAGCATGCTTGAAAATATTCGGCCACTGGGGTTGGATAATCTATCGGGGCTTCATTTGTTGATATATTCGGTAGGTCTCTTTTTTAATCGGTATATAGCTAGTGGTCTGTAAAAATCGGAGTTTCTCTTTCTTGATGCAGTAGGGTCGCCCAAGTTGCTACAAATAGTTTTAAAGTTTTTAGTTAATCAAATAATTTAGTTGTAAAACAATTGACGTGATAGAAGTAAAGGAGAATAAGAAACAGAGAATAGTAGAATTGTTCCAATTCTTGAATTGATATCTTTCAATCAAGTAAAACATCATACATGAATAACTCTTTATAGAGTTTTAGTACAACAGAGTAACTATTTTCAAGATATTGCAAATTTTAATAACAACAAGAAGATCTTTTCAAGATAAAACTAATAACATAATATCTTTTCAAAATTTAAATAATAGCAGAAGATCGGATCGGTAGTCCTTATTTTCCTCCAGTTGACAGCTACGGTTTGGTTTGTTATTCAGCTCCATTATTTCCTCTACACGCCCCCTCAATCTGAAGGGTAGTGTGCAAACATTCAGATTGGCCAATATGGTTTGAAACTTGCGAGGAGACACTGCTGGCTTTGTTAATGAATCAGCAAGTTGATCTTTACTCGATATAAACTGAACAATAAGCTGCTTTCTTTGAACCTGGTCACGCACATAATGAAAATCAATCTCAATATGCTTTGTACAAGCATGAAACAAAGGATTGGTAGCAAAATATGTGGCTCCAATATTGTCAAACCACAACATAGGTGGTTTTGGAATTTTAAGGCCAATTTCATATAAAATTGACTGTAGCCACTATAGTTCAGAAGTTGTATTTGAAAGGGACTTATATTCAGCTTTGGTACTATTACGGGCAACTGTGAATTGTTGCTTGCACCGCCAGGAAATAAGATTTTTGCCCATAAAAATGCAATATGCACCTACTAACCGACAATCATCTCGATCAGCTGCCCAATCGAAATCTGAAAATGCTTGAACTGCAAAATTAGATGACTTGCTAAGGAGCAAACCCGTTGATATGGTATGTTTTAGATAATGTAGAATCCTTTTCATAGCCTGCCAGCGTGGTTCATACGAGTTATGCATAAATTTACTTACTGTGTGTACTGAAAAAGCAAGATCAGGTTTGGTGAAAGCTAAATATTGTAGGCTTCCAACAACTTGTCTATAGAGATGAGGATCTGAAAATTTAGCACCCTCAGTTGCAGAAAGTTGACAACTAGTTCACATAGGACTTGTGCACGGCTTGGCAGAAGCTTCTGCCATGTGAGTACATTTTAGAAGATCAGCCACATACTTACGTTGAGTTAAATACAAACCTTCTCTTGAGTGCAAAACTTCTACCCCCAAAAAGTACCTAAGATCACCAAGTTCTTTAACTACAAAGTCAGAGTGTAAGGACCGAATTACATGTTGTATGGCTTGACTGGAATTGCCTGTGATGATAATATCATCAACGTAAATAAGAATCACAACTAGAGCACAATTCTTGCGCCAAATAAATAGATAAGTGCCGGCCTTGCTATCATTAATCCTATTTCTCGTAACTTATCAGTTAGACGAGAGAACAAAGCTCTCGGAGCTTGTTTTAGGCCATATAATGACTTATGCAACCTGTAAAGATGATGAGGATCATGTGGATGAACGTAGCCCTGAGGTTGTGTCATATATACTTCTTCCAATTTTTCATGCAGAAAAGCATTTGAGACATCAATTTGCATAATTTCCTAGTTAAAAGAGACAGCCATGGACAAGACAATTCGAATTGTAGCATGCTCGACAACTGGGCTAAAGGTTTCATTAAAATTAACACCTTCTTGCTGATGAAAACCTTTGGCAACCAACCTTGCTTTATAGCGCTCTATGACCATTGGCATGCTTTCTAATTTTGCATATCCAGTAGCAGCCAACAACGTTGGCCTTTGGAGGTGGTGCAACTAATGACCATGTTCCAGTGCGTAAAAGAGCATCAAATTCAATATTCATTGCTGCACGCTAATGTGATGATTTTGCTGCATCACTATAACATGATGGTTCTACATTAGCAGAATCAAGGGAGCTAAGTAATGCTTTCGGAAGAGGGTACCTCACAAAGTCATTGTGGCGCCCCCAACTTCCATGTACGGACACACACGGAAATCGAGACACCCGGGATGATGACAACACGGTCACGCACCCCATCGACATGTGCTGAGTGTG
>QEOT01123816.1:13757-30801 GCA_003123785.1 Pterocarya stenoptera
TTTTTTTTTTTTTTTTTTTTTTTTTGTGTAGTGGAAATTGCTTTCAAATGTCATTTCCCCCAACCCCAATCGAAAGGTACACAAAAAAAGAAAAAAAAAAGGAAGAAAAAAAGAAATAAAGTTTTGTTTCTGACCAATCCTAACTGGTTCTAATTACTACCAAATTAACCTAGCTAGGCTAGCTAAAACAATGGAACAGAATTCCGAAGTATATGGGAAGCCAAGGTTTGAGAGATCTTAAGAAGGGAGAAAAACATGGTCAAAATTCCAACAACTCTGTAAATCCAAAAAAATAAAAAATAAAAAAATAAAATTCCACAGCCTAAAATATCAAATTCTTGACCCAAAATTAGGAAAAAACGAAATGAACCCACAACGTGGCAGCATGCAATGCAAAGTTTGTTGTGGAACGAATTGTTCAATCCCAAATAAGAAAAGCTAAACAAAGATTATATGCATGCATGCAATGCCAACTCTTAATTATTAATTTTCCCACCCACAAAAATCTCTCATCATTCATGCCCCTAGCTATCAAATCCAGGGGGATCTTCTTCTCTTTCTTCTTCTTTTTGTTCATCCAGATCCATTACTATTACTCGATCGGTTCCTGATCTCTCTGGCTTTTGCTTAATTTTCTTTAATTTTTTTCTCATTCCCTAGCTAATTGGGTACTACTCGTATTCCATCCATCATTGGGGAAGATCCTATAACAACATGGTATGTTTTCAAACCTCTTTAGCCAAACATGTTCGTTCATACCATAAAGCTGGCCTGGTGCGGTGGTTGGAGGTTTGAATTATCTGCTAATTTCAATATATTCTTTTCTCACATGTACAGTAGAAATAAGGATACGTATGGTATGACATGACATGACATGAAATGTGGTACCCGTGCGCACACATATATATTACATTGATATGTTCATCGTATATCTTTTCTTTCCCCCATAATAACGAACAAAGGACGAATGATTATCCTTCGGTGGATCTTAGTTCAATGAGAACTGGATGAGTTGATTTACATACAAGTCTTGTTTTTACTGCTAAATTTGGCAGTTATTGATCTACATATTGCTTGATATTAAACATGATCATGAAATGGATTCATGTCTGTCTTCCGTTTGATCTTTTTGTTCCTCCTCTTTTTATACTCTTATTTGCAGTCTATATGAGGAATATATAAATATATATATATATCCATAATATCATTTATAATAATGAGGTTATTAAATGTATGCTGTCGTGCATTCCTGCAGAGATAGAAAATTTATCCATTCCTTTCCTTTCGATCTTATTCCCTGCAATATATATATATTTTTTAAAATAATTGATAGGCAAATTCATCATCTGGAATGGCTGTACATGATGATTGCAAGCTCAAGTTCTTGGAGCTAAAAGCAAAGAGGAACTATCGATTCATTGTGTTTAAGATTGAAGAGAAGATCCAACAGGTGATAGTAGAGAAGCTTGGGAATCCTGATGAAACCTATGATGATTTCACTGCCTCCATGCCCGAAAATGAGTGTCGTTATGCTGTCTATGATCTTGATTTCACTACCAACGAGAATTGCCAGAAAAGCAAGATCTTCTTCATTGCATGGTAATATAATTAATTATCTTAATTAATTTATACATACGTACAATATGCAGCATGCTCGAGAGCTAGTTTCAATGTGTAGAACATATCATTTACATCACTTAGATGGTAAGACTTGATTTGTAAGATTCAAATTTTAAAATTTATCTTACAAATCAGATTATGTCATGCACATACTTGAGAACGTCAAGAGTTTTTCTTATAAATATTGTTTTCTAATTACCTCCTCATATACGTACGATATTAGGGCACCTGACACATCCAGGGTGAGGAGTAAGATGCTTTATGCAAGCTCGAAGGACAGATTCAGGAGAGAATTGGATGGGGTTCAAGTGGAGTTGCAAGCAACAGATCCAAGCGAGATGAGCTTTGATATCATTAAGGGGCGAGCTCTCTAAATCATCATCTTATAGTATTAATTCACTGTTATCTTCAAAACAAAGCCTGATTGTTCGATCTGATCTATTATTGTTCGAGTACTTGTACTGGAGATCATCTATAGTACCTCTTTTCCGGTCATTTTTTCTTTTCTTTTTTCTTTGGATCATTCATGTTTTGGTTGAATCTGAAAATTACGATATAATTTCATGTTATGCAGGGATTTCTTAATTGGATACCATCTTTGAAATTATTTTCTATGATTTTCTTTGCCGTAATAGCATCTAAATTAACCATTTTCTTTTACACATTTTGTGGCCACAAGGGGTGTAATAACCCAGCCCATATTAAGACCCAAGTCCAAATTTTAAGCCCGTGCCTGAGTTTTTTTTAGGACTTGGGCCAATTAGTAATTCCAAACCCAGGTTTCATGAATTGGCATGCACCTTTTAGGATCAATCGATCAAATCCAATAAGATCATTTATTTACTCTCTCGGCCTCTCAAAAACAAGCACCACTCATGCTAGTGAAATGCATCAACTCTTGAGCTGTTTTGACCATTCTTGAATGCATCATGTGCAGTGGTTGACCAACCATTTTAAATGTCTTAGCACTGTTTCCTTTTTTCTAGCCGGCCTCGGCCTGATCCAGTGCAACTTTTTGTAAACAGTGCAACTTTTTGTAACATCAGTCAGTCATATAGCCAAAGTTAATATGTGGATACCTAGCTATTAGCTCCTGATCTGTGCATGGTTTGGTGATATGGTAGCAAAGAAAAGAGTAGTTCAAATTCAAGTTCCTCTCCAATTAATGTATTCACCAAACCAAATCTTTGCACGCACCAAGATTTGCTTTATTTCCTACTCAAACTTCTCCTGTCTTTGGATTTTCTTTGAAATCTAGAGCCCCGAGCATATAAAAAAGACAAATACAAACAAAAAGACCCGTTATTATAGATTTTGCCAGTATATATGTATACTCAGTCGGCCACATGATCGATCTCCACTCCAATTATTGTCTTTTTAATTATAAATTTGTATGGATCACAAGAATAGTTTCAAGAGTTGAATAATCTTAGCGAGGAATCGTGCATGGAGGTGTAGCCTTAGGGGACGTCACCATGGAGTCCACCATGAATTTTCTCCATGTACCATCCCCTGGACATGCCAATGTTGTTTCCGAACATATCTCAACTGCTCCTGGAGGAATTGTCGGTTGATATTTGAAGAGCTTTCCGTATTCACTTAGCAAATGAAACATGTAATCGTACACGAATTCCATTTTCAAATCCTCTTGAATGAACTTGCTTGCAGTTTCTGCAATAGCTTGTGCCTACAGGGTAAAATTGAAGCACAAATTTATAAGCACATAATGTGAGAAGGTTCATAACATTTTGAGAGATTTACAGACCTTGTCGGTGTGGTTATTGCCCCAATCGACAGCAGACTTAACATCTGTGCACATATGTGAGGTTCTAATGGGCCAGTAGTGCGTCTTTGGAACCAAGCTTCTTGAGAAAAAGTCATAGTACTTGGGGTCGACTCGCAAGGTCATGGAATCGCATGCCAATATGTATTTCTGACTCACCGACCATGACACTCCTTCTATGTATATTTTATATCTTCACTTGTAATATGTGCATACAACAGAGCAAAAAGTCTCATCAATAAGCTTACTTGCATTGCATGGAAGTATAAAACTCTCAAAGGTAAACATAATTACAAGAAGAAGATGAGAAAACAGAAGTTGCCGATCGATGAGAAAATTACCTGTGGGTGCATTGATCTTCTAGATTGGAGTGCTTGAATCCTTCTCGACGTTCCGCACCCCAGTCCTTAATAAAAAGAAAGAGTCAAAAGTTTGTTTACAAACTCTGATTTGATCGCCAAAGGCTTATCCTGATTGGCATAAACTTCCTGTCCTCAAAACGGAGGTCTTGGTTCAAAACCCTTTTCCAAATGTAACTCTGATCTTTAATTTGGTAAAGAGTACGATTATATTCATCATATTGGTACTTGCATTATCAATAATTTAGTTGGGCATCCGAGAAAATGTTCAAACTCAAGAAAAATTTGTAAACAAAGAACAAAGAAGGCGTACGTTTAAAAGCATTCCCATTTCCCATTACCTCTTTTTCCCTATAATTTAAGGAAAAACTTAACGAATGCTTTCAAAACCTCCCTCTATCCGAATCCCTACTTTAAAAAAAAAAGGGTTTAGGGAATGAATAGTGGTTGAAAAACTACTATTCATTACCTAAATCATTTTTATCAATATTTTTTTCATTTTAATTAAATTAATTCTTCTTCCAATCACCTACACTTTCTCTCATAGTCATATTGGTTATAGTTTTAAATAATAGTTTTAAAAATAATTTAAATAACTACAAAAATATAAAAAGAAATTAAAAAATATTAAAAATAATTTAAATTTTTATTTAAAATATTCATTACAGTAATAGTTCAAAACATTAAAAAAAAAAAATTCTTGAGTAGTTAAGATTGTAAATAGAAGTGAGAGAAAAAAATAATAAAAAAATACTAAAGAAATATTATTTAATAGAATAGATATAAGGATGAGGAATGAGACGTAGAAGGTTTTTGAAAGATGAGTAAAATTTAAGAAAAAATAAAAAATAAATCTTTTAACTAAATTGTAAGAAATTTTACTGGAAATCCAATGCAAATGCTCTTGAGACACTAACAAATGAAAATACCAATAGATATGAGATTTTTACTTCTCTATAGAGGCGAGCATTCCATTCATGTTTCTCAGAGAGATTGCATTTCATAAGTTCTCCTCTCCTTGGAGACAAATATGGGTTTCCTCTCCAATAAGCATAGGGTTCTCTATCCTTCCACTTGGTCTTCTTGTTTCCTTCTTTTAAGGCCTCCAGCGTACTCCTCCATGGCTTTATATTCACCTCAATCCTAGAACCACCGCAAACACCAAAACAAAAAGAAAAGTCAAATGAATATATAAAAGAATTAATCTTTGTATCAATCTACACACCACACACCATAATTTTTTTTATTTTTTTATTTATTTCTCTTATTAAATGTGTATTATATAGATGATGAATAAAAAAATATAAATATGTCAAGAAGAGTAAAATAAAAAAAAATTAAAAAAAAAATAAAAAATATATTGATGTGTGATGTGTAGACTTATGCATAGCAATGTCTATATAAAATAGCAATGAAATATTAGACTTTTTACATCCCCGATCGTACCCACAAGACTCCAGGATATAGATATGAGAAGATCAGGAGGCTTTACCAACCCCAGTAGGACCAATCAGGGAATACGATGTCGTATGATTCGTCATCTCCACAATAATGAAACACCGGCGGCAGATGCTTGACGTCATTATGTTCTCTCTTAAAGATCGCCGGCCGGTCTTCACACCAGAACATCAGGTCCAAGTCCGGTACTTTCCCAGGGTACAACCTCAGAAGCTGCACAATCCCCCATATCGTAAAAACATCCCTAGTTTGGAACGCACCTTGGTATCTCTCAACATAAACCTTTCCCTTCACAATCACCACCCTAAAAGTTGCAAAATCTCTTGCTCTGTCC
Source organism: Pterocarya stenoptera (assembly GCA_003123785.1). Lineage (NCBI taxonomy): Eukaryota > Viridiplantae > Streptophyta > Magnoliopsida > Fagales > Juglandaceae > Pterocarya > Pterocarya stenoptera. The sequence goes on from QEOT01123816.1 coordinate 19,312, forward strand.
ACCATGTACCTCGTGATTCCCGTCCTCTTCCACGGCCGTAGATCTTCTTGGATCCACCGAGCGTACGGGGGACATGTGAAGGCAGACGATTTGTCGGTCTGAGATGTCACGCTCTGGTTGGATGTTGGGCATGTTATTGCCGGGTCCTTATTGGAGCAATTGAATGGGAAGTCGATTTTGATAGCGGGCCTTGGAGGAGTACTTGGCGGAGGAGGAGGAGGAGGGGCCCTAAAGAAGTAATTACCTGCTATATCATACTGACATGGTACAGAAGAAAGCAGACAATTGAATTTAAGTGCTTGAATCAGTTTATTTGTATTTCTCACAGTACTGTAGTTTTGATGATCAGTTCCGCTTAGAACCGGTCGGGCTGTTATTAGAAATCACACCACTGAATAATTTCAATAGTCTCACTCACACTGAATAATTCATTTGCAGAAAACCTCCGCGACCAGAACTAATTTTCCTCCACTTTGCTCTGCTTCATCTCTTTGCACTGCCGCCAGAAAACCTCCAGCTCAGTCCGGCGCCGACCGTCCGTTGCCTTCACGGATTTTGCACCACCGTCTCCCCTTCGCATCCCTCTTGCACGGATGCCCCTTCGCACGGCTTTAGCCCCATGGTCCCCTCTCGCACGGCTGCCAAATCACTTTGCTCTGCCCCTTCGCATTGATTTCTGCCACCACTGGTCCGTTGCCCACCATCCCAGTCGCCACCAGCAATCCGACGTCAACTAACGTGTTCATGGCTGACATTAGTGACCTTGGTGTTGCTCAGGTATTTTTTACCATTCCCAGTACTCAATCGGCTTTCTTTAAGTCTTTGAAGGAAGGAATTTTGAGTGTGAAGACAAATTTTTTTAGAGATTCCAAAATTTTCTACGGAGAAACGACAATTTTTTTTGAGTGTGAAGACAACAATTGTTGTTCATGGCTGACAACAATTTCTGCCACCACTGGTTCGTTGCCCACCATCCCTCTCGCACGTTTACGACACAATATTCATAACTGCATGAAAAGTGTTTGACAAAATGTTTTATAGAAAATTTTTTATTGCTACAACACATTACAGCTTTTTTTAAATTTTTATAGCGTTCATAGTGCATAATTTGTATGTGAATGATTTGACTTTTGTTAGGTTTAATTTAGCTTCTATTTATCTGAAAAGTAATTAATCCGTCTTTATTTTAATGTGACAGGGATTAATGCAAAAGATTGCGAGCTTTGAAGACTGGAAAGTTTCATTAGCTATCGTAGTCTTTCTTTTTTATTTGAGTGGAATGTACTCATGGCAAAGGAACCGAATACATTGTTCTCCTTTTTTTTTTTTCTTTTTTTTTTTTTTAATTGAGTGGAATGTAACTCATGGCAATAGAATGATCTTCTGTGAAATGTAACTCATGGCAAAGAATTTTTTTTTAATTGAGTGGAATGTAACTCATGGAATGTAACTTGCAAATAGAATGATCTTTCTGCGATGCTAAAAACATGGAGTTCTTTCTATGCATTATATAAGAATCATAAGTCTTGTATATAAAGAAGAGCTTCAGCCACATATTACAAATTCCATCTGGATAATACAGTAGAAAATTTGTAGGAAAATACGTTTTATTGAAGGGATCATAAGTCTAGTACAGTTGGAATCATAAACTGCATATTACAAGTTTGCCAAGATTGCATATTAATGCAGAATGTTTACAAGTCACCCACCAGTCTGGCTGCACTGAACGGCCAACAACTTAACAACATACAAAAAGTCCCTAACACAAACTTAATCTTCCATTGATCTTGATCGTAGCAAACAACATGAGTTCTTTCTCTCTCCTTTGGACTTCAACCTCTCTCTTTTCGAGTTCTTCCTCTCTTTGCTAGAGTTTTCTTTCCCTGGCAATTGGACTTTCATTTTCTTCAAAATCTGCCCATACAAATTAGTTGCAGTATAGTTTTCCCTGCAACAAACAACTTGTCAAAATCATAGTCAAAATTGAAAGATTGCTTCAACAATGTAGATCATGCTGGAAAGTTTCCTTTCGCAGTTTCACTAATATCAACAACAAATATCCTAGAGAAACTTGGAGATGGCAAAAAGGTTTTTGCTCTGTGTGTGTGTGTGTGTGTGTGTGTTAAAAGGATCGTGAAGGTGGTGCAAAACATCAAATATTGCATTTCTTGAATCAGAAGAAGAATGCAGTAAGAAAAAGCAAACATACAGTGCAAAAAACAAAGCATTTCACCATCTTCAATTTCAAATGGTGCAAGGAACCCCATAAAATCTAAGAATATCAGAGCAGCAAATAAAAATTGTCCACTCTCAGAAAACAGAGCCACAAATCATTGAGATACTCAAAAGAGTGGGACTGCTGAAACATAAAGGGCAACAGAGCCACAAAAATTGTCCATTCTCAGAAAACAATACCAGTTCCAAATAAACATACCAATTTTTCCACCTTCCTGCAATAGATTTACATATAAAAGTTGAGCTCAGATATTTAGGATGGAAATTATAGCTTTGCATAAGCAGTACAGAAAAATGATAACAAAAATTAAATAAACAACATTGAGATATAAAAGGCGTGGGACTGCTGAAACATATAGGGCAACAGAGCCATGGCCTTTTTCTTTGCTTATTTTTTACTAATAAAAGCTATGATTGTGGGTGCAATTCAATTATTGTACGCTTCAAGTTTTAGATTGCATCTTTACCATATTGGCTTTGCTATCTATGTTTTTATCTAGAATTCTCTTTCTATGTTATTCCTCCCTTCATTAAATTAACGATGGTTTCCCAAATGAATCTGAATTCTGACCTTTTTCTTTTTGGAAAACCTTCCACCTAAAAGTATATTTTCAATTGCTTAACTCAACTGAACCTATCTCTGACGTCAAATTGGCAAAGTATGCGGAGGTTAGTACCCTGTTTCTCAAGCTTATAATATAAATATATATATATCAAATCTCTGTTTTCCCATATTCTTAATCTTAAACTCAAACCACTAATTGACCTGTAGAAAGGAATTCTCCTATTGGGAAAGAGCAAACCAGAGAGCAAACCAGAGAGGCTTCGATGGTTGCGTCTTCTTCGGCGATGGCTGGTACCAGTCCTTCCTCGTCGGCTTACGTACAGACGGAAGTGGGTCACCAGATCAAGGGTCGAGAGGGATGGGAGAAGGGACGAAGCCGTGTGATAGGTATGGGAGAGGGGACGAAGCCGTGCGATAGGGATGCGAAGGGACAGCCGTGTGAGAGGGGACAAAGGGGCTGAGATGGTGGCGGAGGAAGCTTCTACGCGGCGGTGCAAAAGGGATTGAAGCAGATGAAGGGGAGGGGCAATGAGTGGGCGCTGATGAAAGGGACTGCTTGCTGAGAGCGTTTCTGGAGAAATCGATTTCGTTGAGTAAGCCCTCCTTTCATCTGCGATGCACTTCATGATAGGGCAGGTGGGAAGCCTACGTGTCAGTTTATTATTGGCGGGATGTTAATTGGATTAAATCGGATCGACCGGTTTTAAGGTATTCTCTTTGACGATACCCATGAAAGAAACAAAATTCATCATTTTACCCATTTTCATATATAGATATATTATCAAGGATGGCATCAAAAATTTTTGAGTAAATCAAGAATTTTACTTTCACAAATAATATAATTAAGAAATCTAATTTTGGTTTAAAATAATTTAATTTTTTTAACAGAGACAACAAGATCAGTTAGTCTAATAATATCTAAAAATGAATTCAAATGTTTTCAGTGTTCATCAATAAACTTTAAGTAAATAAAGACATTATCGATATAAATAATAGTAAAATGTGTGAATGAATTGAAAATATTATTTATAATATTTAAAATTTATTAAAGATATTTTTCAGTGCAAAATATACTACATTCCACTCGTAATATCTAAATGGGATTTTAAAGACAAGTTATATATATTTATTAGGCCAAAAGCTTGCTTTTGGTAAAGGCCGAATCCGGTTTCCACCTAAAAAAGGGAAAACCACTTTCAAGTCGCATCTTTACTCAATGAAAATGAAATAAGTGCAGCAAGCAGTCATTTCTAAAGAAGGTTGGTGGTAACTAAAGAGGAGAGAGAACCATTCTTTAGCTGTGGATTTTTGTAGAGCAATACCAACTCTCAAAAGAAAGCATATTACTGCTCATAAGGAAGCAGACGCCCACAGTCTATATATATATATGATCTCAGCAGAATCATCAGTAAAAGACAAAAACAAAACAGTTCGAAGATCCAGTCATTAAGAACTCCCATTTCAGTCCAAAAATGAATGAAACAGCCAGTCTTAGAAAGAAGATCATCAATAATTGTGGAAGAGATTGAAAACCAAAGTGAATAATTAGGGGAGAGATGAATTTGTTACTTCAAAGTGAAACAGTACTACAAATAATGTTACATCACTGCGTTACTTCAAAAGCAGTTATAGTTGGATACGTATGTTGTATATTTGTTATTTTTAAAATAAATATATACTGTGTTAATTTTAAAATTCAAAACTACAAGTAAGTATTAAATAATTTAATTATATATTTTATAAAGTCTCATCCTTTACATTTAAAAAAAATTAAATAAACTATAGTACGTTAGAAACTGTAGATATATCTCAAATAATGTAATTAATTTCAGGATAATTAATAAACTATTCAATTTATCCGAAAATGAAAAAAAATATTTAAGTCTATTTCTTAATAAATTATTAAACAAAAATCGTTAATAAAATGGAAAAATTAGATTTATACTAAAATGTAACNTATTTCTTAATAAATTATTAAACAAAAGTCATTAATAAAATGGAAAAATTAGATTTATACTAAAATGTAACAACTAAATTCGATATTTACATAATTCAAAATTAAAGAAAATAAAATGTTGCACAACATTAAAGTTTAATTTTCAAGATTTTAGTTTTTTATTAAAATTTTATGAAGACTTGGTATCAATTTGGAAAAAAAAAAAAAACTATAATCTAATTGTAAAGCTCAAATTAATTTATAACATTACTCATTTTTCACATCTAAAGCTTAAGAGATAGGTTTCGATACGTATAAAAAAATTTACTTTTTTGACTTTTTATTCAATTTTTAATATACTTAAACATTAAAAAAAAAATTCACAATATCATTAAAAATACTTTTTTATAATAATGAGATGAAATGAGATGGATTAATAGTGTTTCTATAAAGTCAGGGGCAAAATAGGAAAAAATTTATTGAATAGTGTTATACCCATTGCCAATTCGCACAGCCGGTGGTTTGAGCCGCTCGCGGCGGTTAACGGCGGCACGATAGGAGCTGAAATTGGAACGGGAGGAACGCCGGACGCAAGCGAAGAGAATGGACCGGACGGCGTTGGCCACGCCGGCGTGCGGCGGCGCACTGGAGCGAACGAAGAAATGGGCCGGCGTCGGCTTGGATTCACTCGTGGAGGTCAACGGCGGCACGATAGGGGCTGAGATTGGAAGGGGAGGAACGCCGGCCAGAGGGGAAGAGAACCGCCGGGGTGGTGTTGGTCACGCCGGCGTGCGGCGGTGCTCTGCAGTACACGAAGCGGACGGGGGAGGGGCTGGGGCAAAACCGAAAATTTGGAAAACAACCAGGGGTAAAATAGGAAAAAGACAGGGACAAAATGGGAATTAAGAAACAAGAACAGGGACAAAACGGAAAAAAAAAAATTAGACGAAATTATTGTTACTAACCTATTCGCACTTTATATATAAGTAGATACACACACCGTCACGAGCTAATTAATTAGTTGTTAGCAGAGATATTGATATAGGCAAAAGAAAGAAAAAGAACGATATTGGAGGAAAGAAACAAAAAAGGGCCATAAGAGACTTGCAACATCATTCCAATAGATGAAGATGCTGATGCAGAGGCTGACAAAGAAGAAGGCGGAAACTGTGGCAAGAACCCATCTTTTTCCCGGAGAGGCAGCAGAGAAAGGAGCAGTACAACAGAAGCGACCTCCTCCTCCTCCTCGTGAGCAAAAAGAGCGAACTGAATTAAGATGATCTCCCATCGAGTATTGATCAAAACTACGTACGTACCTTTACTACCTTCTTCTTATCTTCTTGACCAACAACAAGATTACCATTGTATAACTATATATGTAGAAAGATTAGTACTTTGCGCATGCCCATGAGACGGGGGTAAAGGAAAACTAATTGCTTTTCTGTTAATGCTTGCTGGACTACTTAAGTCAACTTCGACGAACAGATGGTAACAAGGATCGATCGAATCATGTGTGTTAGGTTTCAGGACTGAGTGAATTTTTGGTTTTAAATATTATATTTTAATATTATTATTATTTTAGGATTTGAAAAAGTTAAATTGGAAATTGAAAAAATTGAATTGTTTATTATATTTTGTATGAAAATTTGAAAAAATTGTAATAATGAGATGAGAATTTTGTATTTGAACTTAATTCTCAAACCTATTATGGCTAGAAAACTCTCTTATCTCATTCTTTCTTTTTTCCCCTGCTAGTTTGTGAGCATCTATATTGGTCTATGCATATGCATATGCAAAGTCATATTTGCATAATATGAATCTAAATTTCTCTACATTAATTTATGCATATCTAAATATTTAGTTAGCTATTAACATTATTTATCTAAATTTGGAAAGCTACTATTCACTCTTCAAATATTATTTTACTAATTATTTCTCTCTCCTCCCACTCTCTCTCTCACAATCATTTTCTCTTCTCCCTCCCTCAACAACACAACAAACTTTCATCTGCACATTCATTTTATTTATATAATATATTATATATATTTTTTATTTTTATTATATTTTAAATATAATATATAAAAAAAAATTATATTTTTTATTATTGTATTTGTATTATCAATGTCAAATGTATGTAATGGATGTTAATTGTAAAAAATATATATAAAAATATTGATTTTAGGAAAAAATTAATAATAATAAAAAAATAATATTTTGTCTCAAATATGTATAAGTCAATATGAAAGTTTTGCTTAAATAATAAAATAAATATACAAAAGAAGTAATTTTACATATGTATAGACCAATACTAAATTGCTAATGCTCTATATCCAGCAAGAAGTCAATTTCTACCATTAGGCATTAAGTATATTTATATTTCTATTTATGTTTTATATATTTATAAAAAAAATAATATTTACAGTTTTAAAATTTAAATGACTCTAATATTATATCTAACATTATTTATATATATATATATATAAATATATATATATACACACACACATTGCGGTTGATTTTATTTTTCATTCATGTAAAATATTTTTTTTTTCAAATTCTTTATCCAGCTAGTCTCCCCATTTTCAGGACCAGTAAAATCAGTTAGGCCAATAAAAAAAAAAGGCAAAAGACTCAATTAACTCTACCTACCATCGTCCTCTCACTCTCACTAAATTAAACTAATCCAATTAATTCTATCTACCTTCGTCCCTCTCATCTCACTCTTACTCTCACTGCTGGAACTTACAGGTGCGACTCAAGCTTTTTCTCTCTATTTTCGACATCAACTTCTGGTTTTAGTCCAAGTCCACCATCCACAAGCCTTGCTTTTTTTTTTTTTTAAACGGTAATTTTTTCTTCATCTTTTTTCTTTATTTTTACTCAAATGTTAGGATTTTTATCTACAAATGTTAGGAAAAATTAAGTGCTCAGAAGCATAAAATCTGTTAGACAAACTCACTAGGAATTAAATTAAAAAAATGGACAAATTCTTTTGTATAAATACTCACAAGCATTAATAATGAACTTCAAACTTGTTCTGGTTATTTTATTTCTAAATATTTTGTTGCTTTTTGGCTTTGTAGTTGAACTTATCAAAATAATAATAATAATAATAATGAGCTTCATAAAGTTGGTCCAACTTTTTGTTTGTTTCCCTACTTTTTGTGCATACGAAATGGACTTCTCAATTCTGCCACTATTCAAATATGGTACAATGGTCACAATTGTAATTTGTCAAACAAAAAAATTTGACCATAGCTAGTTTGTATGATTTTTTTCCCTTTTCATGGCTTCAGTACCTTTCTTAAAGTACTCTAATCGATCGGTAAAAATGCTCTCTTGAGTGTACTATTTTCAATATAAAATAGTATTGTCAATAATTACAACAAAAACAAATCATACACTTTTCTTTCAAATCCCTTTGACTGTATATGATTTTAATGATTGTATATGATTTCTTTCAATATTCAAGTTAATATCTTGATTTGAATCTGGTTGGATATTCTTAGATATTTAAACACTAGAGTTGCAATGGATTCCGATACAGAACATGCAGATAATGAGTATGACAACGTAGAAGTTGATAATGAGCAAGAATGTGTTGAAATAGTCGATGAACCTAAGGTCGGAATAACATTTTCATCTGCAGAAGAAGTTTTGTCTTACTATATGAAGTATGGTAAGCAGGAGAGATTTGGGGTATGTAAATGGAATTCTAAACAGGATGATGATAGTAATGTCAGATGGTTTACCTTAGTATGTGTGAGGGAAGGCACATCAAAGAGTAAGGCTGCCAATGTTCTCAAGCCAAGACAAACGGAGAAAATAGGGTGTATGGCTAGAATTAATGTGACGATGAATGATGAAGGCGTGTATACCCTGACTAAAGTAAACTTCGAGCACAAACACATTTGTAGTCCAGGAAAGGCAAGACATTTCAAATGCTGTAAAAAAGTTGATGCTTGTGTAGCTAAAAGGCTTGAAATAAATGACGAGGCTGGAATACGAATATCAAAAAATTTCAAGTCTCTAGTTGTTGAGGCGGGGGATTACGATAAACTATCATTCAGGGAGAAGGAGTGTCGAAACTATATCGACAAAGCAAGACAACTTCGTCTTGGGGTTGGAGGTGTTGAAGATTTATGTAACTACTTCCAAGAAATGCAAAAAAAAAAAAATCCAGATTTTTATTTTTGCATAGACGTGGACCATGATATGAGATTAAAGAATGCGTTTTGGGCAGACGCCCGAAGCAGAGCTATGTATGAATCATTTGGAGATATGATTATATTTGACACAACATACCTGACTAATACCTACAAGATGCCATTTGCACCATTTGTGGGTGTGAACCACCATGGCAGTCAATCTTATTCGGGTGCGGATTGATATCCAATGAGGATGCACATACATTTGAATGGTTGTTTAAGTTATGGTTGAAGTGTATGAAGGACCAACCACCAAATGCAATCATCACAGACCAAGACAAGGCAATGCAAATTGCAATTGCTAGGGTGTTTCCAACGTCTAGGCATCGCTTCTGCTTGTGGCACATAATGAAAAAACTTCCTGGGAAGTTTGGATCACATTCTCTATATGATGAGATTAAGAGTGCATTACAAAAATGTGTGTATGACTCCTTAAATGAGCATGAATTTGAAGAACGTTGGTCTGATTTGCTAGATACCTATGATTTGCTAGAACGTTGGTCAGTTTCAAAAAGCATACACAATTGCCAAGTTCAAAGAAGTACAAGATGAATTTCGAGGATTTTTATATTTGACTACTTCATATTTAGGATGCATGGGTGGAAGATGCACGTACATAGTTGCCGATGAGGTTCGAGTGAGTCATAACTTAATAAAACATGCAAACTACAGTGTTTTGGTCGATCAAGATCCCCTAGATGTTAAATGCAGTTGCAAGTTATTTGAGTTTAAGGACATATTATGCAGACACGCTCTTCGTATCTTGGCTCAGCTAGGCAAGAGTACTGTACCATTAAAATACATCTTAGATCGGTGGATGAAAGATATAAAGCGAAAATACACCTTTGTAAAAAATATTTATGAGTCAAGTAGCAACCATGATGGAAAAAAGTACGATCGGATCCAAAATTGCTTCTTTGAACTGTGTTCGAATGCTTCAAAGGCCGAGAGCAGTTGTGTGAAATTGATCAACCAACTAGAGCAGTTAAAGCTACAGTACCCTGACATCAATTCTCAGTGTGCTAGCAAACCAGTTGATCCACCTACTTCCATGGAGGGCAAGAAAAGTATAGTTCTTAGTCCGTTGGTAGTTCGGAGTAAGGGAAGACCACCATTAAGGAGAAAAGCGCACCATGTTGAGACAGTTCTTAAGAAAGCTAGTACAAGAAGGAGATTGCGATGCGACCCTGCTGAGGTTCCTCTTTAATAATTTTTTATTATTGAAAAAAAATTATCTTTCTTGATAATTTAACAAGACAATCTTATATAACTTTTTCTGGAGAGCAGAGTAGTCAAATAGCAGATCAATGCAATGTGAGCGGCACACAATATGTATATCCTCAAACTCAGGTACTTCCTTTTGTGATTTTTTGTTGTCAGAGTAATTTGTATATTTTGATCTTGTGTATGTGAATAATGCTATTGTATATTGCTACAGGATATAACAAATCAAGTTTGGACACATGCACTAGAATTTTTTTCTACTCCTTTGACTGCTCCTCATTCTCAAGTAAACTTTCCCAGGATTTAAAAAATAAAGTTTGTAACATTATTACATTTTGTTGGTTTTAACACTATTTTTTTTTATGTCTATAGTATACACACGGACAAGTATACACGACAGATTATTTAGGAATTAGAGCGACTGCTACTCCTGCACAGGTAAACCTTCGCAAATAAATAAATAAATAAAGTCTGTAACACTACTCATTGGATACATTATGATATTACATTTTTTTGGTTTTGATACAACATTTTTTTTATGCCTATAGTTTACACATGGGTAAGTATAGACAACAGATTATTTAGGTATTGGAGCTACTGCTCCTCCATGGCAGATAGTGTCAACATGAGACATTAATGTTATTTTTTAATTTTTTTTATTGTTGTTCTTACTAAGTTTTGTTTCTTTAGGTCCAACCATCTCAATTGCATCTCTCGGATCAGGATGATTATCAGGATAAGTATAAATGGTGGTAATTAGCAAGAATGCTTTGGTAGAAATGACTGTGTACGGACACAATTATTTGAGTATGTTTTGGTAGAAATTATTGGAGTGCGATTTTGGTAAAAATTATTGGAGTATGTGGTGGTGTTTTGGTCATTAAGTTATTGTAATGTAATATATAAACGTACTTTTTGTAATAGGCTTAGTGTAATTTTCTATAATGTATTTTTGTACTAATGGAATTAATGCAATATTATGTAATGCACGATTTTATGATGGAATGCCATTACAATGTATCCTGTAAAAACTAAAGCTAAAACTATCATGTGAAGATATATAAAAATTTAAAACTATTTATTCATTTTCAAAAGCAACCAATACAAATGAAATAACTAGACCGAATTCACAAGGTTTCAGTAAAAAGCTAGAAGGAATAAGATAGTTAACTTAAAAAAAAAAAAAAAAAAAAAAAAAAAAAAAAAAAAAAAAAAAAAAAAAAAAAAAAAAAAAAAAAAAAAAAAAAAAAAAAAAAAATTAATTATATAATTTTCATCTAACCTAATCCTATCACTAATTAATATATAATTATACCATATTA
>QEOT01123816.1:30853-61770 GCA_003123785.1 Pterocarya stenoptera
AAAAAAAAAAAAAAAAAAAAAAAAAAAAAAAAAGGAAGAAGAAGAAGAAGAAGAAGAAGAAGAAGAAGAAGAAGTGAAATGGCTTTGTACGTAATGGCTTTTTAACCCATCAAAATCGCTCAGACACCTCTTATCAAAGACTTTTTAACCCTCTATGTAATGGTTTGTACGTAGGTAGAGTCAGGTCATTCTGTGATTATTCATTCAACTTTCTTGTTGTTATTCATTTTTAAATCCAACTGCAGCAAGATCATTATGTAGATATTTTCGGTAAAAATTTTCTGTGAACATAGCATTTTTCTTATAAAATACCATATTACACTACTTATTCCTAGTATGTATCACACTACACAAGCTATAAAAAAAATGATAAATAATTCGTGCCAACCACATCTACATGTACGTGTGTACACGTTGTCCTATGATCGAGAAGCCGAGCATGTGATTACTGATCTGTTTGGAAAACGAGAAAGTAGATTTGAAATCTTTTTGAATATTAATGTTTTCAAAAGAACAATACTTTTTTTAATGATCAGTACTACTGCATGCACACAGCACAAACATTATCAATAACTTGAAATGCTTGTATTTGCTTTATAAGAACTCAATGTATTGTACTTAAACACAGAATATTAATGTATCTTATTGTTTTGACTTTGCCAATATTTATTTTCCCATGCTTCCACTTCGTAATGATCTTATCTTAATTTACTGTATTTATGAGATATCAAATCAAGAGAATTTTCTGGGTTAGATGATGTGACAAGCATATGGTACCTGGGATATTATATAGTAAACTAATAATGGATAAAAGAATCATGGTGAATTGAACTAATTCCCATGCATGCACCATATATTAATATTATGGATGGTGACAAAGGAATCAGTAAAGTATGATGGATGGCGCAGGCTGCATGGTGTCCGTTAATTAATCAATAGCTAGGATAATCTTGTTTTATATGCTTATAGATAGAAACGGTAAAATTAATATATTAAGGAATATAAAAATCATATACAACTTATATATAGTTATAACTTATAGTTATATTAATACTATACTATTATACTATAATCCTATAACTCTTATGATATATTAATATATACTAATGCTATATATTATACTATTATAGACTATAATATTACTGTTACTACTACATATAGACTTATAGTGTTACTGTTATCCTTTGTTTAGCAATTTTTCCATTCTTCTCAAGAGTAGTTCCAAAGGCAATGTGATAATTAAATATGAAAACAATTGATTTCTTCAATAATTAGTTCTTTAATTGTTTATTTCAAATATTCTCTTTCATCGATAAAGAGACAAACATAAAATGTGAATTTTATATTAAAATTTTTGGGATATATAAACAACAATAAATATTAAATATTATTAAATCTATATCTTATAATAATAATATATGTATATATATAATCTTTTTAATTGCTTAAAAACTGTTTATTAAGGCTGCATTTGAATGTTGAGCTGAGCTGAATTTTCTATGAATAGTAGTAAGTTGAGATGATAGAGTGAGTTTTGTAGAGCCCACCTAAGTTGTGTTTGGATGTTAAGATGAGTTTAGACATATTTATGAGAAATTGAAAAAGGTTATAGGTCTCATGTGTAAAGATGTTTTGAGTTAAAATGAGTTTAATGATTTAAGAGTTAAGTGTTTGAATATTATAATAAGACAAAATCTAAACCGAACTCAACTAAATTGAGTGCAATCAAATAACAAGCTAGAGAAAATGAGAAGAGTTGAGTTTTCTCTCTCTTTGGTAGATCACCTTAGAAAGTAGTAAGTACCACAAACTATAATATTAAGGTTCGAATAATAGTTTCACTGACAAAAGCTTCCAAGACAAGCTAAAACATGCTTCACAAGCATACCTCGTCGGCTGATCACAGTGCAATGCCAACGAGGTATGCCAATAGAGAAAAGCTTCAATTCGGTTCGGGTGTAAATTAGAAGTTTACACCATCCAATAGAAAAAGAACACGTAAGCTTTTCATTTTGTTTACCATGGATACGACTGTAGATTATTACCCTCTGTTTTGTCTCATTCTCCACAATTCTCTCTTCGTTTTCTTCTTTTCTCAAGAATTACATTTTCCTTTACTCTCTCTCCCATCTCCAACCGAATCTTCGAAGCAACTATAGCGGATTAAATAGAAAAAAATGTCTGAAGCATGTTGCTCAACCTCTGTCCTCCATCGCCAAGCTCTCTCTCCTCAACTTCACAGGCTGAAACCAGCCTCTCTCTCTTCTGAAGCCAGCCTGTCAGCCTCTCTCTCTCTCTCTATCTTCAAGCACAACCTGTCGGTCTCTCTCTCCTTTCCATTTCGTCTTTTAACAATTAAAACTTTGATTGTTTAATTGAAGAGTTAAATATCTTTTGTTTTCTTTCTTTTTACATTAACATTCATATGTTGTTTATCAAATCCAAGCATTAGAAAACAGTAAAAATCTGGGTTCTTTCTTTCGAAACCCAAACTTTAGAACATGAATGTGTTGGTTGAGGAACGTGAACAAACCAAAGTGGTCGATAATTTCTTCCTTCTAAAATATCAAACGTGAACGTTGGCTTCAATTCCTCAAATATCAGCGCAAAAAGATTATTTTAGGCACCAAAACTTATGGGTATCTTCAATCTTTAATTTTCTTCAAAATAAAAAATAAGAAACTCGCATTTATGAAACCAAAGTGCGCGTTGGAGTATAGCCTCACACATTGAGAATATGGAATTAAAGTCAAAGGAAGAAAAAGTCAAAGAAGGGAAGAAGAAATAAATTCTGTTATTTCTGTTATAAGTTGATAGTTTAGTATAAATACACTTGTACAGTTTACATATATTTTATTCAATGCAATTTAGTCTATTACACAAATTCATTTCCTCCCCTCTGTTTCTTTCTTTTTCTGCATACATCAAGCTCTCAATTCATTCTGCATTGAGTTCTTAACATAGTATCAGATTGAAAACCATACTTTCTTCCGCATATTTTCTTCTCTAACTCTTGTAATCTACATTGCAAATTCTGCTCAGGATTTTTCTTGAAACTCCTATATCAATTCTTGCATTTTCTTGGTACAATGCTAGAATCTTCAGAATCTTCTCATTCCTCTAATCCCCCTAATCCCTCATATGATTCTTCTAGCCCATATTATCTTCATCCTAGTGATAATCCTGGTGCCCTCTAGTCTTAGAAATATTTAGTGGAGACAACTATGTCGCTTGGAGCTGCTTAATCACAATAGCCTTGACTGTCAAAAACAAGGTTGCATTCATCGATGGTTCTATTTCTTCTCCTCCAAATAATCAAGTTGTTGCTCACACAGCTTGGTTGCGTGCCAATAATCTTGTACTTTCTTGGTTGATGAACTCTATTTCTAAAGAAGTAAGAAACAGCCTGTTATATGTTGCTTCGGCTGTTGATAACTGGAATGAATTAAAAATCAAATACCTAAGAAGTGATGGACCAAGAGTTTTTCATCTTGAAAAATCTCTAAGTTGCATAAGTCAAGGGTCTTTATCTGTCACTGAATATTTCAGTATTTTTAAAACCCTTTGGGATGAGTATGTTAGCTATAGGCCATTTCCAACGTGCACCTGTGGAAAGATGTCAACATGTACATGTGATCTCTTCAATTTCTTGCTACTTCGACAACAGTATGATTATGTGCTGAAATTTCTTGTTGGATTAAATAATTCTTATGCCTCTGTTAGGAGTCAATTACTCCTTATTGTTCGATTGCCTAGTATGGCCAAAGTCTTTTCTTTACTACTCCAAGAAGAAAGTTAGAGACAACTTACAAATTCTGCATGCAATGAGACACATGCTTTAATGGCCAAGCATTTTCCTCAGCCAACTACTCAATCCAAGTTCTTGAAAGAAAAATCAAAGAAGTCTACCTTGCATTGTACTCACTGTGGATACAATGGCCATACAATTGATAAATGTTTTCAGCTCCATGGGTACCCTCCTGGATGGACTGGACTAAAAGGAAAACGAAACATACCTTTTGCACATGCTGCCATTTCAACTGAAGAGGTCTATATACAAAATAGTAATGAGCAACAAAGGTTTTCTTTAACTTCTGAAGAATTCAATAAACTTCTAGCACTTGCCAATTCTTCTCAACCCTCTCAGAACACCATCTCGACAGCAGCAGTAAACCTTGTCACTTCTTCTCAATTTTCTGGTACAGAACACCCTTTTATTTCCTATAATTCTGTTTCTTCTACTCTAAAATCCAATTTTTCTTGAATTCTTGACACTGGTGCAACAGATCATATGATCTGTTCACCCCTCCTATATTCTTCTCCACCTAAACAAATTTCTACTTCAATTAATCTACCTAATGGACATACTGTTCCAGCTTCACACATTGGAACCATATGTCTTTCTAACACACTATTTTTACATAATGTTCTGTGTGTTCCCACCTTTTCTTTCAACCTATTAGCTGTTTTCAAACTAACCAAAGAATCTAATCTTTGTCTATCTTTTTATGGCTCTTATTGCCTTTAACAGGACCAATCAGTGAAGAAGATGATTGGGATTGCATTTGAGAAATAAGGACTCTACTACTTACCTCAAGCTTATTCCAAAGCTTATTCCTGTATTCAATATATGTCTAATTCTACACCTTATGCTTCAGCCATTACTCAAAAACAGTTAGATCTTTGGTATTGTAGATTAGGACATGTTTCTAGTTCAAGGTTATCCTCTCTCAAAAAGCTGGAATCCTCTATAACTCTTGATTGTAACAATATTTGTGACATCTGTCCCTTAGCAAAACAAAGAAAACTCTCATTTCCTGTATCTTAAAGTAAATCTAATAAAATGTTTGATTTGATCCATTGTGACATATGGGGTCCCTTTGCCACTGTTTCTTATTTTGGTTTTAAGTTTTTTCTAACTATAGTTGATGATTTTACACGTAGCACTTGGGTATACATGCTTAAGGCAAAATCTGAAGTACCACCTTTAATAAAAAAAATTTGCAAAATGATAGCAACACAGTTTACTGTTTCTGTTAAAATTGTGAGATTTGACAATGGACCAGAATTTTTCCTTACTCAATTTTATAATGAAAATGGTATTTTGCATCAAAGAAGTTGTGTAGAAACTCCACAACAAAATAGAGTTGTTGAAAGGAAACATCAGCACCTGCTAAGCACATCTAGAGCTTTAATGTTCCAAGCAAATTTTCCTTTAACTTTTTGGAGTGACTGTGTGTTGGCTACAGCACACATTATAAATAGAATCACAACTCCTCTTCTTAAAAAAAAAACACCTTATGAAATGCTTTTTAATAAACCACCTAATCTTTCCCACCTCAAAGTCATTGGTTGTCTTTGTTTTGCTTCTACACTTACAAATCATAGACAGAAATTCGATCCAAGAGCTACAAAATCAATATTTCTTGGTTACCCTTCTGATGTAAAAGGTTACAAATTAATGGACCTTAACACCAACAAAATATTTATCTCTAGGAATGTTATATTTCATGAAACCATTTTTTCCATTCGCAGTTTTTCCATCACCAACTCAGACTCATTCCTTTTTATTTCCTCCTTCAGAATTTCTTTATAATTCTGAAGTTCATACGAGTTCACCTCCTATTTCAGTACAGACCTCATCATCTCCTTTGCAAAATGAAGAACATGTTCCTTCAAATGAAATAACATCAAACACTGATTAGGTTTCTCATCACAATGCTACAAATACATCCAATCTCAGAAAATCTTCTAGAATTAGACAACCACCTATTTTTCTGAAGATTATTATTGTAGCAATGTTTCTTCAAATGCAAACCATGAATCTACTTCTACTGCTTGTTCTTCTACTAAAGGTAATCTTTATCCTATTTCATCTTTTCTTTCTGCAAATAGATTGTCAGATTCACACAAAGTATTTCTTGCCTCCATTTCAAACTCCACAGAACCTAAAATCTACAAACAAGCTGCTGCACTACCTGAATGGCAAACTGCTATGAAAACAGAACTTCATGCTTTAGAATTAAATAAAATCTGGAAGCTTGTTACTCTTCCTAAAAATAAACAGACCATTGGTTGTAAATGAGTATTTCGAATTAAATATAAGGCTGATGGAATTATAGAGAGGTATAAAGCTAGATTGGTGGCTAAAGGTTATACTCAGCAAGAGGGATTAGATTTCTTTGATACATTTTCTCCTGTGGCTAAGATTACATCCATCAGATTATTACTTGCTATCGCTGCAATAAAAAACTGGCACATTCACCAACTAGATGTAAATAACGCATTTTTACATGGTGATTTGCATGAGAAAGTGTATATGGAGTTACCTCCTGGATTCATTGTCAAAGAGGGTAACACAGTTTGTAAACTTCTCAAAAGTCTCTATGGGTTGAAACAGGCTTCTAGACAGTGGTTTCAAAGTTGTCCACTACTCTCATCAGTTATGGATTTGTTCAAGGAAACTCGGATTGTTCATTGTTTATTAAGAAATCCACAACTTCTTTTATGGCATTACTAGTATATGTAGATGATATAATACTAGCAAGTGACAGTTTATCAGAAATTCAATTACTAAAAGATTTTCTGCATGACAAGTTCACTATCAAAGATTTGGGGCAGCTAAAGTATTTCCTTGGTTTGGAAGTAGCAAGGTCAAAGACTGGTATTTCAATATGCCAAAGAAAGTATGCATTAGACATACTTCAAGATTATGGTGTCTTGGGTTCAAAACCTGTTGCTTTTCCAATGAAGTCCAATATTAAGCTAACTACAATAGATCCTAATCCTTACGAGGATCCATCAGCTTATAGGAGACTTGTTGGAAGACTACTCTACCTAACAGTCACAAGACCAGATTTAGCTTATTCTGTTCAAATATTAAGTCAGTCTCTTGCTAAACCTGCTGTAAGTCATTATCAAGCAACAGTTAGAGTACTGAGATACTTGAAAGCCACATCAGGACAAGGTCTATTTTTCTCTTCTTCATCAGATTTACAGCTTAAAGCTTTCTCAGATAGTGATTGGGCAGGCTGCATTGATACTTGAAGAAGCATTACAGGTTTTGCTATTTTTTTGGGCAAGTCATTGATTTCATGGAAGTCTAAAAAGCAAGCTACTATCAGTAGATCTTCTGCAGAAGCAGAATATCGTTCACTTGCAGCAACCACTTGTGAAATTCAATGGTTACTTTATGCTTTACAAGATTTACACATCAACCATCATCAGCCAACTTCACTTTACACTGATAGCAAGTTAGCCTTATCTATTGCCACAAATCCAGTCCAGCATGAGAGAACAAAACATATTCAAATTGATTGTCATCTTGTCCGAGAAAAGCTACAGGAAAACACTATCAAGCTCTTCTACATTCCATCAAGATTGCAATTGGCAGATATATTCACAAAGCCTCTCGGTTATTTACTCTTTCATCACATAATTCGCAAGATGAACATTCTTAATATCCATATTCATCTTGAGGGGGGGTGTTGGAGTATAGCCTCACGCATTGAGAATATGGAATTAAAGTCAAAGGAAGAAAAAGTCAGAGAAGAGAAGAAAAAATAAATTCTGTTATTTCTGTTATAAATTGATAGTTTAGTATAAATACACTTGTACAGTTTACGTATATTTTATTCAATGCAATTCAGTCTATTACACAAATTCATTTCCTCTCTTCTGTTTCTTTCTTTTTCTGCATACATCAAGCTCTCAATTCATTCTGCATTGAGTTCTTAACAGTGCGTTTGATTTAATTGTTTGCTTGAGTTCGCATATCTTCAATCAATGTTTTAAGCGGTATGTATATGTTGTTTTCTGAGTTGAATAGCAAGAAGATAGTAACTATGGAATCAAAGTGTGTTTGATTCAATTGTGTTTAGTATATTTTGTATTTTGGGTGATGAGGTTGAGGGAAGCAAATGGAAGGAGGGAGGGAGAGAACGTGAACGTGTTTGTTGAGGAGAGAGGAGAGGGGCGAGAATCAGGGCCGAGAATTAGATTATGTTTGGAAAAGATGATTTACTTAAAATTTTCATCTTCATCTCATCTCATCTTTACACTTTTTCAAATTCCCATACAAAATATAATAAATAATTCAACTTTTTCAAATCCCAATATAACTTTTTCAAATTCTAATTCAATTTTTTCAAATCTCAAAACTAAAAAATAATATTTTAAACTTTAAAACAAAACACAAAATTTTCATCTCATCTTCCAAACATAATCTTAGACGTTGAGGGGGGAGAGAGAGAGAGGGGGGGGCGAGAGAGTGAGAAGGGAGTGAAAGAGGATACAGAGGGGAGGGGAGAAACACAGGAATTGAGAGGGGCAGAAACCTGCAACTAATTCTATTTTTTCCCTACAACCAAGTTTATTTTACATATTTTAAAATTTATATGTGTCAAACTATGATTGGATGGTGTAAAATTGTACTTTTCACCCAATCCGGCTCCGAGGCGCTCCCATGCCAATAACATTATTGTAGTTTGACTTTTTTCAATTTCTTAAAAACTTTCTTAAGCCGAATTGAGAGAGAGAGAGAGAGAGAGAGAGAGAGAACCTTGAGAGTGTGATTGTTGCCCCAATGGACAGCAAAGTTAAGAGAGGAGCACTTGGTGTTGTCCCTAATGGACCAGTAATGGTGTAATGGCGACATTCCTCGAATAAAGAAAACATAGTAACGAGGTGTAATGAGCAAAGTCATGGAATCACATGCTAGAATGTACTTCTCGCTTACAGACCATGCCCATCCTTCTATATATATCTTATATCTGCATCATGTCCCAGGGCCACGCCATGTTATATATATTTATCAGATCAAAATCATCAGATCACACCCACAGATCATCATCAAATCAAGATCATGCATATATGCACATTAATATATTTTTAAAATTAATATTTATTGATGAATTAATAATTTATTTTCATATATAACTACTACGTACCTGTGAGTGCATTGGTTTTCTAGGTTTGATTCTTTGTACCCTTTTTTGGATTCTTGCACCCAATCCTGAAATTACAACTTGCCATAATAAGCAGTCTTACTGGATATACATATATATCCTTCAAAAAAAAAAAAAAATACTATATATATATAAATATATATATATTTATATATATGTGGTCACCTGTATATATAAGCGGGTGTTCCAGTCATCTTTGTCTGAGACATTGCACTTCAGAAGGTCTCTTCTAGTGGAAGCCACAGTGCCATGTCAACGAGGTATGATATGATACATGTCCCTAAAATAATAACATTATTGTAGTTTGACATTTTACAATTTCTAAAAAACTTTCTTAAGCTGAATTGAGAGAGAGAGAGAGAGAGAACCTTGAGAGTGTGATTGTTGCCCCAATGGACAGCAAAGTTAAGAGAGGAGCACTTGGTGTTGTCCCTAATGGGCCAGTAATGGTGTAATGGCGACATTCCTCGAATAAAGAAATCATAGTAACGAGGTGTAATGAGCAAAGTCATGGAATCACAAGCTAGAATGTACTTCTCGCTTACAGACCATGCCCATCCTTCTATATATATCTTATATCTGCATCATGTCCCAGGGGCACGCCATGTTATATATATATACATAGAAATTTTTTTGAGAGAAGTCATTGTTAGTAGTCACTTTGTACATAATATGTAGTTTCATCTAGACCGTCCATCTTTTAAAGTTGAAATTATGAGAAAAAAAATTAAAGGAATAGAAGAAACCACATAGTGAGTGCAAAGTTTCTCTCTAGCATTACTTATATATATATATTTCAAATTAATATTTATTGATGAATTAATAATTCATTTTCATATATAACCAGTACTACCTGTGAGTGCATTGGTTTTCTAGGTTTGATTGTTTGTACCCTTTTTTGGATTCTTGCTCCCAATCCTGAAATTCTCAAAATACAATTAAACATGAGCATTTGAAGAATTGACAAGAAACGTTATATATATATATATATATATGTGACCTGTATATATAAGCGGGTATTCCAGTCATCTTTGTCAGAGACATTGCACTTCAGAAGGTCTCTTCTAGTGGAAGCCACATTGGGATTCCCTCTCCAATAAGCGTAAGGTACCCTGTCCATCCATTTGGTTCTTTTGTTCCCTTCTTTTATGTCCTCTAACAGACTTCCCCATGGCCTTATGTTCGTCTCAGCCCTATATACAAAACATTGGGCAAGGCAAATTACATTTCTTTCAAAAATTAAACAAATCTGTCCTCTCTCTCTCTCTCTCTCTCTCTCTCTCTCTCTCTAAACTCAAAATAAAACAAATCTGCTATTGAAACTTCAAAAAAGAATTTTATAAAAAAGGCTAGAAAAGAGAGAGAATGCATCTATATAATTAATCACTTTACCAGCCCCAGAAAGACCAATCCGGGAACACAATATCCAAACTCCAGCCGTCCGAACAGTACCGAAACAATGGCGGCGGCCGGGCATTTGGGTGGCGAAAGTCCTTCGCTGGAACGACCGGCCGATCGTCACAGTCGAACATGAGGTCCAAGTCCGGCAATCTCCCCGGGTACCATCTCAGAAGTTGCAGAATCCCCCACAAAGTGAACATGGCTCTTGACTGTATCGACGGCCTGTACATCTCCACGTAGGCCTTCCCGTCCACGATCACAAGCCTGAAATGGGCAGTCCTCCTGGCCCCTTCCACCATGTCCCTCGTAATTCCGGTGCCCTTCCAGTGCCGGAGATCTTCATGGATCCATCTGAAGAATGATGGGCATGACGTTGTGTCTGATATTGGTACTGGACGGTCAGGATTGGTACTGGGTTTGTGGGATGTCGGGTAATCTCTTGGACATGTTTTTGTTAGGTTTCCTCTGGTGCATTTGAGTAGGAATTCTTGCTTTTGCGTTGATTTTGATTTTTCTCTGATCAGGATTAATGATTTCTGGGTAGAGGTATATGAAAATACAGACTGCCTTGCATGCACGCACGCACGCAAAAAATACCAGTTAAAAATAGGGCATGGTGCCTAGTATTAAAAAATTAATTTTTTTAATAAATTTTTTATTGATAAAATTGTCGCACTTTTATATACCCAACGAACAAGAAAAACGTTTATTATTGACAAAAATATCATATATATATATATATAACGGTTATTTACATTAATTACTGTGTACAAACTCGTGACATTCTAGTACCACGTAACGACAAAAACGTAGACAATTAATCCATGTGTCCCAAGTAAGTACATGTTACCGTGTATCAACCTAAATCATAAACGAAAAATTTTAATCGTTATCTTATACTACATACTATATATAATTTTTTTTAATAAATATGTAGCGTAAGAATAATGAGTAAAAAAATTTAATTAATTTAACAAAAATAAAAAAATAATAATTGTGATATATAATATATAGATTGATAAACAGCAAAACTAACCAGAAATAAAAATGAATGAATGAAAATGCCAGTCATTGAAAGTAGATCATCAATAATTGTGGAAGAGATTGAAACCAAAGTGAATAATTAGGAGAGATGAATTTCATGCAAGATCTTCCAACTCAAAAGCAGAAGTTCATATATCCAAAAAAAACAAAACAGATACACACACACACCCAATCACGAGCTAATTAATTAATTGTTAGGCAGAGATATTGATATATAGACAAAAGAAAGAAAAAGAACGATATTGGAGGAAAGAAATAAGAAAGGGCCATGAGAGACTTGCAACATCATTCCAATAGACGAAGATGCTGATGCAGAGGCTGACAAAGAAGAAGGCGGAAACGGTGGCAAGAACCCATCTTTTTCCCGGAGAGGCAGCAGAGAAAGGAGCAGTACAACAGAAGCGACCTCCTCCTCCTCCTCCTCCTCCTCCTCGCGAGCAAAAAGAGCGAACTGAATTAAGATGATCTCCCATCGAGTATTGATCAAAACTACGTACCTTTACTACTACCTTCTTCTTATCTTCTTGATCAACAACAAGATTACTATTGTATACCTACATTATATGTAGAAAGATTAGTACTTTGCGCATGCCCATGTGACGGGGGAAGAGGAGAAGTAATTCCTTTCGGTCAATGCTTGCTGGCCACTGAAGTAACGTACAGATGGGAACAGATATAGTTCTTTGGCTAGAAAACTCTCTTATCTGTTTCTTTGTTTTTTCTTTCCCCTGGCCAGTTTGTATTAATCCAACAAGAAGTCAATTTCTACCATTAGGCATTAAGTACTGTATTTATATTTATATTTTACATTTTATATATTTATAAAAAAATAATATTTACAGTTTTAAAATTTGAATAACTCTAATATTATATCTAACGTTACTCATAAATATGGATATATATATAAATATATATATTATGGTTGATTTTATTTTTCATTTATGTAAAATATATATTTTTTTCAAATTCTTTCATGAGAAGATTTTTATCCAGCCAGCCTCCCCCATTTTCAGGACCAGTAAAACCAATTAGGCCAATCAAATCAGTTGTAGGACAAGACTTTCAAGTGTTTGATGTGGATGGATACCTAATTAGTATAGGAAAATTATAGGGTTACTACTCTCTTATTATCTATTTACTACTCTTTTTATATTTGATTTTTTTAATTTTTAATTTTATTTAATGATTAAGGAAGTGGCTATTAGTAAAATTATATATTTTTTTAAATTTTTTTAATGATTAAGGATATTAAAAAAATACTTAAAAGAAAATGATAAAAAATTAAAAAATTTCAAATATATTAGAAGTAGTAAATGGGTAGTAATAAGGTAGTAACCCTATTACTATCCGTATAGGACACTACAAGAAATAAGGTATTTTCCAGCGATTTTATGATCGCTGCAAAAACAATTGCCACAATTAACCTTTATTTTTGGCGATTTTCGTATCGCCACACAACTCAAAAGCAATGTAATCGAAGTTCTAATGCTGAAACGACTGTTCTCTTAATTGCGGCGTGTTAGTGTCGCCGTAAATAATTTTTGTAACTGTAGCAATATTTTAATTTCGGCGAATGGTAAAATTGCCACAATAGCTTCTTTTGTGGCGAATAAAAAGCGCTGCAATAGATCTTTAAGAAAATTTACGCCTTTTTCAACGATTTTAATATCATCGCAAGAAATTTTCCAAATAGACATTACTTTTTGCGGCGATTTTTGTCGTTGCAAAAAGTTTTGCCTATTTAAGCAAGCGGCAAACCTTTCCATCGATTAGAGAGATCGACGCAATAGGTATCATTTGCGGCAAAGATTGTCGCCGTAAGAACATATGCAGTCAACTAAAATGTTATTTGCGGCGAATCCAAATCGTCAGAATAGTTAAAGTAAATTTAAACCACCCGCGTTTTGTCTTCCCCTCATTTCTTTCTCTCCCCTGCTCTGCCTCCCCAATCCCTCTTCTCCCTCTACCCACGCCGTCGTGCACAACTCATCTCCAACGACCCCACCACGCCACCTCCACCTCACCTCGACGGCCACCCCCTCCTTCTCCCCCAACCCCCATGGCAGAAATGTCCTTTTCACCGAATATCGACCTCTCTGTCTCTCTCGGATTTCTCTATATCGACGCCGCTAGGGGCGCTGTTCGCCACCACTTACACCTCGACGCCATCAGCCCCTTCACCTCCACGCCTAGCCCAACAGCCCGAGACCCTCCCTCTCTCCCTTGCTCTGTTCGCAAACCACAGCCCCCACGCGATTTGCTACTAATCTGCCACTCCCTTGTGAGTTTCGATTCTTCTTTTCTTGTGTTTTTTCTTCATGTTTTGCTAGAATATATATATCTGTAATATTCCTCCTTACTCTCATGATTTCCCATTGTTACATTTCGGAGGCTCAAATCTATGTTCATTGATTTTGGATTGCTATCTCGTAACGAAAACCCTAACTTATTAGACACTTGATCCATTTATGCCCCGTTGGTGTTTCCCTGTGTATGAAGAACACGTTTTTTGAAATTTCCTATGTAATCTATTAATAAGAACACTTTTTTGTGTATACTTATAGATAAAAAGTTGGATTGCAATAACTAGTGAATATTTTCTGTATGCCTCTCTGTATTTAAGTGCTCTTTTTTTTTTTCTTGTTGAAATTTCTTTCTTATCCAAAAGATAAAAAAGAAAGTAAACTTATGCATAAAAGGTATCATGCTAGTAACAAGCCTACTATTGATAACTGTCCACTTTGATACCTATGTTGTTCTCCTTTTCACTAATTCAATTCTTCTCATTTGAAAAATTTTTCTTGTCTTTATTAATTTCGAAAGTTACAGCTACTTTTGCCAATTACATTTGCTTCAGGAATTTCTGCAAAGAACAATCATTTGGATTTCACAACATTGTAGGTGAAGATAGTCTCGTGAAGCAGGTGAATTGTGAATGTCACACACCCCAATCATTATTATATTTCAGTTAAAACATTAAGGAACTTTGGTTATCTAGGGCTAACAGGAGTGCCTGAGTTGAAGAATCAAATTTAGAGATAGAAGTTACAGGAATTTTGTGTTAAGGCTTGGGATTTGAGTTATCATTTTAGGTTTTTTTTTTTTTTTTCTCTCGCTGGTACTTGATTGAGATGTAAAATTAGATTGTGGGATGTAGAAGTGTATCATGCATCTTTGGTGAGGTGGCAATACAAAAACAGATAGACTTGTGATAATTTGTTTTTTTTGTTTTTTCCTATTTTCCCATATATTTTGATATGTAATGTCTCTGGAAAAGTTGTGGGTTCTCGTTCTGGGATGCGTTGTTTTCTCCTTGTACCCATCATTTTTTTTTTGTTTTTTGTTTTGTTTTGTTTTGTTTGTTTTTTTTTCTTTTTGCAGCTTTTACTGAGGTCTTTGTTCAATTTGAAGATTGAAACATTTGAGGGATACCTATCTTGAGATCCCTCAAATGTTACTACAGAAACTGATTCTTTTTTAGGTCTGAATATTTTCTACGCAACTAGTTCAAACTATTTTTGTTATTTGAGATTCAATATCACTTTTAAAATGCTTTAATTTTTTGTTTAAGAGATTTACATGCTTTTATTTTTTGTGTAAGACACTTTGTAAATACATACAGTTGTGAATCTCTATGTTGGTTAATGTCCTGTAATGTTAGTGTTCAGGTTTCAATTTGATTTTAAGGCTTAAACTAAGTAGTTCCAAAGCTCAGACTTGATTCCAAACTCAAATTATTACACAACACAAATACACAAAAAAGACTTACAAATCAGATGCGCAAAGAAAAGAACCACAACTGTCTTCTACGCTAAAATGACATTGCACTAAAACATCACTGCACTAAAACGGAACTACATAACAGAACCACAACTGTCTTCTGCACTACTCTTCTTTGGCTTTAATTCATTTCTCTGCAGATTTATCATGCATGCATATAAGGTCCAAAAGACATGTCTATTCCTCCAACTGCTGGAAGTGAAAACGTATTGGTGCTATTGTTTCCAGTGCTGCTAGAGAGGTAGGTACTTCCTCCCTTCTTACTAATATATTATTTAATCACTGTGGATAAAATTGGAGACAGATGCTATAAAATCTCATGAATTTAGTGCGATGCATGTTGTTGAGGTTAAAGTCCTATTACACTTGTGCTAACATTCACATAGCATCCGAAATTTGTCTTTGTGATATTGGCTAAGAGTGTTTCCTAGAACAAATAAGCATAACTCATGTGCGTAGTTACGTTTTTCTAATGGCAATTGCGACGAGAATAAGTGCTGCAACATGCCAAAGAGAGAAAGACAGAGAGAGAGAGTTTTCTATATAATATTCAAGTATAAAACTGCTCTAATTAATGTATGAAGAGTTATATATAATTTGAAAAATGGAAAAAGTTTTATTAAATGGTTATTATAAGTAGTTTGTTAATTATTTTGGTGTTGTTTAAAAGCCAAACTACCATGCCATCGAATTGTGGTTTTGATAGTTGTGGTTCCAGTGCATGATAGCAGCTTTGGTTTGTTAAGAAGCTTGTTTCTATGTGCTTTGGAATTTTTTTGTTGGCTTTAATTTTCCTGTGTGCCATTTTATTTTGAAATAACAAAGAGATTGTTAATCTAATTAGCTCTACCCAGCTCTACCCATATGAAAATCTTGTGTTTTTCCTTCTGGGTCTTTTAGATTGTTATGTGAGCCATGTTCTAATTGACCCGTGCCATTCATGCAATCTTCTTATGGCATACAGTAGACCTCTAGAGAAGTCCTCAAAGGTTGGCCTTGACCCTGTGAGTGGCCCGACCTTTGTTGTCCATCCATGCCTAAGACCTTATCCTAGGGCGGTCTTAGATGAGGTTTTTGATGGGGTTCCAACAGATACACCATATGACGTGTCGCGAAGATAAAGGTGATTGCGTAGTTGATGGGCGAAGGGCTTGATGTATGGTGTCGGGAACTGTAGAACAGTGTCCCGAAATAGTTGTGAGGTATGGCTGTAGTCCAAGGCGACGGGTGTCGCCATGTAACTGGTTTATGGCTAAAAGTAAGTGCGAAGTGGCTAAGAAGGTATCAGAGTAGCGCAGCGAAAGCATGACTAGGCAACGTCACTAAGTGACGCGGTCGATTAAGAGGTCGTGCTTGGGTTGGGTGAAGAGTTAGCGTACGAGTGATGTAGTGGGAACGTGACGAGGTGTCATGATGTGACGAGAGTACGTGAGGAACCGTACTCGTGATGAGTTGGAAGTTGACGTATAGGTGACGTAGTGGAATGTCAGAAGACGTGACAAGGTCACAATATAGCTTGGGAATGGTCTCGAGCTATATGACGTGACATAAGGTGTTGTGGTATGTGTTGTGAAGTATGGCCTGTAGTCTACGGCGATGATCGTCGCCGTGTAGTCGGCTTATGGCTAGGAGTATGTGCTAAGTGGCCAAGAAGTATTAAAGTAGTGCAGCGGAAGCATGATTGGGCAACGTCATGAAGTGACGTGGTCAATCATGAAACTGTGCTGTGATGACCTAGGATCTATGTGAGGTGACATGACAGGGTCACGGTATAGCTTGGGATTTAGTCTCGAGCTATGTGGCGTGACGTAAGGTGTGTTCATGGACATAGTCCCATCGTGTCAAGTGTTGGGATAAACTGTCAAGAGGCACGGCTAGCATGAAGAGTCGTGCTAGCCGGGTTATGAGAAGGTTGGTAACAGAGTATGGCATTCGTCATACGAGTCCGTGACCAATGTATTAAATGACGGTCTTAAGGGATAAAGGAGTAAGGTACGTGTGTTATCTGGTTAGCGCACGTGCTGGACAGATTCACCATATGTAATGGGTAATCTGTCCTAAGCATGGTTACACGGTGCTCGAGCCTCAGAGTGGCTTGGAGCCGTGTAGTGCAGATGGATGGTCATGAGAAGTAGAGTGAGCTAAGATACATGAGGGTAATGATGAGAGTATTGTCTAAGAATGGGATGCATGACTTAGCTAGTCTAAGTCATGCGTCGGAATGTGGTTAATAAAAAGAACGAGACAGAGGTCCTAGTGTCTTAATCCCACCTTAGCTAGTAAGCACTCGAAGTAGAACGTAAGGTTGAAAGAAGTAGAGACCGTAATGGGTTTCCAAGGGTTTTATCATAGTAAGGGACGTGAAAGAGCATGGGATAGAAGGATAGTGTTCTGAGTAAAGTATAGCTCTATTTCTAGTTCAGATATTTATGCACTAGATAAAGATTAATGTTAAGGTTATATATGCATGTAGGTGCCATCTGACACGCGCATGAATGGACTGCATGGTATGAAAGTAGCATGGAGTCCAGTTAAGTGTTACGTTCATGCTCTTTTAGAGTTTTCTAAAGTATGAGAAAAAGAAAGAGAAACGTTTTCTCCATGAATGATGCATTAAGAAAGGACACGAAAGATGTTTTTAAAGAAAAGCATGCTAAGTATTGAAAGGTATACGTATGTACGGCCCCTCTATAAAAGCCCCTTTTTACGCACCAAAAAATATTAATTGTATGCATGTGAATGGATGACTATACGATGTACCTATTGTACGTATTTTCTAAAGAAAAGAAAGGAAGCTTCGAGGTCTTTGCCCCGAGCTTCAGAACGATACTTAAAGAGACGCGAAGAAAGTGTTTTAAAACTGGTCCCTGAGAACTGATATTAAGATGTCCCTACGAACTAATGCTTTTAACGATGCCATGAAAAGATGATGTTTAAGCCCATGCTTTTAAACGAAAAGAATGTTTTCTCATGAAAAGATGTTTTTCCATGAAAGCATAAAAAGAAAAGAACGAATGCCCATGCCCATGCAAATGAATGAATGAAAGCCTCAACTCTTTAGAGCTGACATGAATGAAATGAATGAATGAACGGCATGTGGCATAAATGAATGTATGAAAACATGTAACGACCATATGAATGAATGGAAAGGGGTACCCAATGAATGAATGGGCAGATTGCAATGTCGGGCAGTAGTATCTGGTAGTGCACCCAATGCTGCACCCTAACGGAAAGGGATTCCAACCCGTGGCCACGAGCGAATCCATCAGCCCAAAAGGCCGCTAACCCCAGCACGCGGGGCGTAACGACATGCACCGGCCTATGAAAGTGAAAAGAAAAATAACTGTATGTATGAATGCACTGCATTCTTCAAGAAATGAAGCTAGTGACGGGGGAAAGGTTTTTAAAGAAAATAAAAGCATGTTTAAAGAATAAAAACCCCCGTTCACTGATGTTTTAATGAAAGCATGTATGCATGTACGTATAGTATGTATGAATGATGAATGCATGAATGAAAACCTACGTTGCTATATTTTAACGGTATGAAGTAACGCTTATTGAGTATTCGACTCATTTTAGTTTTTATGTGTGCCCCTCCCCCCACAGGAAACTAAATGGGTAGTAAGCCCAGGAGGGAC
The DNA here is from genome assembly GCA_003123785.1 of Pterocarya stenoptera. NCBI lineage: Eukaryota > Viridiplantae > Streptophyta > Magnoliopsida > Fagales > Juglandaceae > Pterocarya > Pterocarya stenoptera. Next base: position 49,683 of record QEOT01123816.1, read on the forward strand.
ACAGCCAAAGGAAAAGAGCACGGGGGTCTAGGCATGAAGGTTTTAAACGTACGAAAAGGTCTTTTATTTTAAAGAATTTTATTTCTCACTCCAAAACCCTTTTATTATAAAAGCACTTTTTATGTTATAATGTAGAGTCTTGTACCCTGGGAAGGACTATAAAAGGTTTTAAATTGGACGGTAATTCCTGTCGTATTTTCTAAAATATTTTTCAAAAAGGTATCCCCCAAGGACGGGCGTTACAGGATGTCTCGAAGAAAAGTACTTGGTCTTGATTTTGAGCTCTGAGCACCATTCTTTATAAAGGGAGCAGTTGAATTGTTGTTCATTGTCTGACACGAAGCTTTGGGGAATTCCAAAGTGGCAAATTATGGATTTCCTTTAAATTCATAATTGCTCGGGCCGTGATGATTGCTAATGCTTCCCCTTCTACCCATTTTGTGAAATAGTCGACCGCTACCACAACAAACTTTCCTCCTCCTTTGCCCGTTGGGAATGGACTAATGAGGTCCAGTCCCCACTGTGCGAAAGGCCATGGGGAGGTGATAGAAGTGAGCTTTTCGAGATAGCAGTGCGGAATAGGAGCGTTTTCTTCGCACTTGATACACTTCCTTGCAAATTCGTCGTTATCTTTGTGAGAGTTAGGCCAATAATATCCTGCTCGAGTCGTTCAGATTGCTAGTGCCCTTCCACTAGCGTGATTCTCGCATACTCCTTCGTGTATCTCCGCTAAGACATACCAAGCTTGTTCAGACGAGATACACCTTAATAACGGCTCAGCATAACCTCTATTTTATTGGATTCCTTCTACCAACGTGAACCAAGCTGCTCTGTTTGTCACTTTCTGGGCCTCCTCCCGATCGTCTGGAAGGATTCCTTCTTGAAGATACTTTAGGATGTCAGTTGCCCATTTAGAAGGTTGTATTGCCTCGATAGAAGATATTCAGATTCCTACAGCTGCTATATCGATAGTCCAGATTATGACGTGATCTGGAAGTGGTATTTCCTCTTGGCCCGAAGCTGTTTTAGCCAATCAATCCACTTCTTGGTTTTCTTCCATTAGGATTTGATGGATGGAAGAAGATTGGAAGAGATCACACTCTTCTCCTACTCGCTGGAGATATTTTTTCAAATTATCCCCTTTTGTAAGAAACTGTCCGGTTACTTGCCCCACGACTATCTGGGAGTCAGCCTTCACTTCGGCTTCAGTAGCTCCTACCGATCTGGCAATGGTCAGTCCTAACAAGAGTGCGTCGTACTCCGCTTCATTGTTAGTGACTTTAAACCCGAGCTTAAGGGCGTAGTCAAGCTTTTCTCCTGAGTCTATTATTATGTGTATTCCTACACCCCCTCCAGTCCGATAGGATGAATCATCGACGTAGACCTGCCAAGCCTTGCCTTGGGGCATTATGACTATCTCCTTTGGAAAGCTCGAGAATTTAGCCACAAAATCTGCCAATACCTGTCCCTTGATCACTGTGCGTGGAAGGTACTCGATCTTGAACTCACTTAGTTTGATTGCCGAATTAGTCATGCGGTTGGATGTGTCTGGTTTTTGTAATATCTTTCTCAAAGGGACATCTGTATGCACTTTTACTGGGTGAGCTTGAAAATAAGGTCTTAATCGTCTGGCCATGATCACTAATGCAAATGCTAGCATTTTCGTCTGGGGGTATCTGGCCTCTGCTCCCCGAAAGGCTCTACTCACATAATACACAGGGCATTGGATTTCTTTTTCTTCTCGAGTTAACACAGCAGATACTACATTGGGTGATACAGCTAGATAGGCAGTCAGGTCTTCTCCTGGCGTGGTTTGAGTGAGCAAGGGTGGATGAGTTAGATATTCCTTTAGCTCGTTGAAGGTCTTCCCGCATTCCTCATCCCATTCTTGCGCCTTTTGCAGGACCTTGAAGAATGGGCAGCAGCGATCGATTGACTTTGCGATGAAGCAGTTCAGAGCAGGTATTCTCCCTACGACTTTTGGACCTCGTTGATCATTCGAGGCGGAGGCATATCCATAATAGCTTTAACCTTTTCAGGATTAGCTTCAATTCCACACTCAAATACCATGAATCCTAAGAATTTGCTTGACTCGACTCCAAAAACACACTTTTGAGGGTTGAGCTTCATCCTATACTTTCTAAGCATTGCGAAAGCTTCGTGGAGATCATCAAGGTGTTGTTCCGATTTTTTACTTTTAACCAAAAGATCGTCCACATATACCTCCATGTTTCTTCTGATATGATTTTTGAACATTCGGTTGACTAGTCGTTGGTATGTTGCATCCGCTTTTTTAAGTCCGAATGGCATTGCTCAATAACAATAAAGCCTTCGATCCATAATGAATGCATTTTTTTCCTCATCATCTGGGCTCATTCTAATCTAATTGTAGCCGGAGTATGCATCCATAAAGCTGAGCAGGGTTTACCTTGCCGTCGAGTCTACTATCAAATCTATTCTTGGGAGGGAAAAGATATCTTTAGGACAAGTTTTGTTTAGGTCGGTGAAGTCCACACATATTCTTTAATTTTCACTTATATTTTTACCAACACGACGTTGGAGAGCCATTCGGGGATAGTGAACCTCTTGAATGAATCCTACGGTTAACAAGCGATCCACATCTTTGGCAATGGCCGCATACTTTTCAGCGCTGAAGCTGCGACACTTTTGTTTGATTTTCTTTGTCTCAGGATTCACATTGAAGCGATGCTATATTACTGATTTGTCGATGCCTGGCATTTCTTCATGGCACCAGGCGAATACATCTCGGTGTTCGATGAGTAGCTGCTTCATGGATTGACTCAATTCGTTGGACATTTTAGACCATATTCGCACAGTTTGTTCCAATTCATTGGGATCTATCGGTATCAAAACTAATGGCTTGTTAGGCTCCACCTGCCTTAGAGCTTCTTCGTCCCTTACTTCCCTATCCAATTCTGTCAGAGCCAACGGTGGGGGCGGGTTGCTTCTCTACGATCCTCCTCGAGGGGCTGTATTGCTATTGCCTTGGACCTCATCTCTCGAGTGTAGCAGTTCCTTGCAGTTTGTTGTTCGCCGCGCATTTCCCCTATTCCTGACCAGGCCAAGAAGTTTACCTTCAGATGGTACATGGAGGTCACAACCCTCATCTGATTTAATGATCGTCGCCCTAGGATTGCGTTGTATGAGAAAGGGGTTTTAACCACCAGGAAAATCTTTCATTAGGGATGCCATTTTAGGTGTGGTCCTAGCTAATATGGACAAGGTGATAGCTCCGATCGGCTGGATTGAGTCTCCTGTAAAACCTTTGAGAGGGGTAGGAGCGAGTCGCAACCAATCGGGTGAAATTCCCATTTTAATAAACGCTTCCCAAAAAAGGACATCGGCAGAATTGCCGTTGTCAATAAGAATTCTCCTGGTGCGATAGTTTGAGATATGCGCCGTTACCACAAGAGCGTCATCGTGCGGGCGTGTCAATCCTTCTACATCCTGCTCACTGAACGTGATAAGATCTTCTCTGGTCTGAACCTTATGGTGGGGGGGGGGTGGTCTATAGGCCGAGAACACTTCATCATACCTGACCTTTCTTGCATGGGCCTTCCGTGCCGAGGAAAGTTGTTCCCCTGGCATATCCCCCCGTTATGGTGTTGATCTCTCCTATAGGAGTTTCCCCTCTACGGACTTTCTTGTCACAGGTTTGCAGCTCTCCTTCCATCGGGGCCCTCTTTTTTCTTATGGGTTAGATTGCGACCCCTGCGAGCTGGGCTGTAGCTTCTACGCACCTGCCCCTGATTTCTCCGAATGGACCTTTTGATAATTAGGAAGGTATCCTCATTGTGGTTAGCTCCTCCCATCTTCAGATCGGTCAGGTCGTATCTCTAGCTCCTCAAACATCTCCCTCATTGTGTAGCAATCTTGCGTATTGTGTCCATGGCTTTTATGAAAGGAACAGTATTTAGGACGAGATGAATCCCATCTTCGTTCTTCACGTATGTTGAGATTTTCTTTAGCCTCGACTGTTAGGTTAGAATGTGCGAAAAGACCAGACTTCTTTTGTCGGGCCTGTTCTCCTTTTGCTCTGGTCTCGTAAGTCCTTGTTTTGTAGTCTCCTTGGCTCAAACCCTTTCGATGTTCTGCAGTCTTCTTGTCTGCTCTTTCTAAGTCACCTTTCCTGGGAGCGGTCAACGCTCGGAGGGTGTCTTCTCCGTTTATGTAACTGTCGGCTTGATCCATAAACTCCTTTAATGTGGTCGGGGTCTTCCGAGAGATTTCCACCCCTCCTAACAAGGCGGCCACGGTGATCTTTTCATCTTGATCATCTGTTGTCATTCATTCTCTATTAAAGCGGGAGAGATACGACTTGAGGCTCTCGTCGTCCCTCTGTTTGACAATTAAAAGGTAAGATTCTGGTCTTCTCCTTATTTCGCTAGCCAGGAACTGGGTTAGGAAAAGTCGTGCCAGGTCATTGAAGCTGTCCACTGTTCCTGGATGTAGGGATCCAAACCAAATTTGTGCTACTCCTTTCAACGTAAGGGGGAAAGCCCGGCATGCCACCTCGCTGGGAAAGTCATGAAGGGTCATGTGAGCCTTAAAAGTTACCAGATGCTCAAGCAGGTCTCCCGATCCGTTATACGTCTTCAACAGAGGCTTTGGTGAAGATGGTGCAAAGCGAGAATGGAGGAAGTGCATGAGTCTTTACAGTCGTTATGGACTTCAATTAAATATTGGTTGTCTTGGGCAAGTGAGAAATTAAAGGAGTCCTCATCTTTGAGTCGGCATGATGAGGAAGTGTTGAGTCTACTAAACCTACCCATAAAGCCTAAAAAAAAGTTCTCTACTCAGATTGTGCAATGGATGCGTCCTATGGAGGGATGGTACAAGTTAAATGTAGACGGCAATTCCTTAGGAAATCCAGGATCTTCAGGTGCGGGAAGTGTTATCAGAGACTCTAGGAGGGGAGAATGATTTATGGGTTTGCTATATATACGGTATACGTACAAATAACTATGCTAAGTTTATGGGTTTGCTTCATGGGTTCTGTTGTGTGAGGTATATGGGTTTGTAAAATGTGGAGATTGAGATGGATTCCATGTTTTTTGTTTTTTTGATAAAAGTGGATCTTGTTCCATTCATGAAAGGGGGCTTACAAAGTTGACTTAAAAAAGTCAATTACAAACGATAATAGTTTCCCAGCACACTTCCGCGGCTGGCTTGATCTAGTCCAGACGACAATCTCTACATATAGAAGTCTGAGAAACAGCACCTATTTATCTAAAATAGAGGTAACAGTAACCCAACAAACAAACCTCCATACCTGACTAAGCGGGATATGGAGTTGGAAACCCCATCTTCTCCGCCATCGCGGAGCTGGGACACAAAAACCATTCGGACTTAGGTCCGAATGGCGTTACATTTTTGGATTTTTATTTACTAGAAAGTAAAGACAAGACATAAAGAAAATTACAATGTGAAAACACTGTAAGCGAAAAATCAGTACACGAAAAGGCAGTTGGAGGAGAAACCGACGGTCGAACTTGGAAGAACTAGAGGTGCCGAGTCGGGAACGGCCACACGTTGCAGCGGCAGAATGTTCCTTGGTGGCGCTTGGGGGTCACGTGCTGGCGAACTCCTAAATCTTTGACCCACGCGTGCGGGCTACGCGTCGCTCCGATGGAGGCCGCATTTGGAGATTTTGCAGATCGGCGGTAGGGTAATCTCCTGGTGGGGCGCATGTTGTCTGTCGAGTGCCGGAAAGTCACGAACGCCGATTCCCTTTTGGCTGGCCTGAAAAGACATAAAATTAAAACTAAAACTACACTAAATGGAAACGCAGATGGGAAAGGAACAAGGGTGAGGGGGGAGGAGCCTAAGCTCCCACCCCCTCTAACCGATCTGGATGGTGAGTAAGTTTAGGGGGGAGAGAGTTTGGGAGCTTTCGGGAGATCAGGAGTGTTCGGCCCCCAGATGGATTCCATGTTGATTATATAATGGTTGAGGAAACAGAGATGTGGACTTTGGAATACAAAAATTGTGTACCGATTCTACATTTTGTGGCCAAAAAGGGTGTAATAACCCAACCCATATTAAGACCCAAGTCCAAATTTTAAGCCTAGACTTGGGTTTTTTTAGGAATTTTTTAAGCCCATGGCGTTGGCCATTTGTTGGAGAATGTGTGTGGTGGTGTCCTTGGGTGTAGTTATTTGCAGTACCAAGTGGCCTTGCAAGTGACTCTGTGTTGTCAACTTCCATGAGCACAAAGGGCAATGCAAGAGAGAAGAATGGCAAGAGAGGTGTTTGGTAAAAGATGAGGAGCAACTTTGTGTTATGGAGGTTGAGTTTCCCTTACTACGAGATCATAGATCTCTCTCTCACTCTCTCTCTCTCTCACGCATGACCAATTGGTAGGGCATCCAACTACAATTATATGCTACTAATGTACAATCCCTATTAAATACCTACCAACCATATTAAATGTCTTAGCATTGTTTCCTTTTTTCTAGCCGGCCTCGGCCTGATCCAGTGCAACTTTCTGTAACATCAGTCAGTCATAGCCAGAGTTAATATGTGGATACCTAGCTATTAGCTCATGATCTGTGCATGGTTTGGTGATTTGGTAGCAAAGAAAAGAGTAGTTCAAATTCAAGTTCCTCTCAGATAGAGCAACGCTTCAATGGCTCCCTTGGAAACTATTGGGCATGAGAAAGGAAGAAGGAGGGTTAGGCTATAGAGATTTTGAACAATTCAACCTTGCATTACTGGCCAAGCAGGGCTGGAGATTAATACAGCACCCCCAATCTCTAGTTGCTAAGGTGTTGAAGGCTAAGTACTTCTTCAGATCTAATTTCCTCCATGCAAAACTGGGCAGCAATACCTCTTTTCTTTGGAGGCGTTTTCTAGGTGCTAGAACTATCTTAGAGGAAGGCTTGATGTGGAGGATAGGGGATGGAAAAGAAGTCAATGTATGGAGAGATAAATGGGTTCCCCAACCTTCCACGTACAGAGTACAGTCACCAATGGATCTAAGAAAAGCTCACTGGCTTGTAAGTCATTTGATTGATAAGCATACAAAAACCTGGAACTTGACTATTTTGAGAACACGTTTATGGAAGAGGACATATCTAACATTTGCAAGATCCCCATTAGTTGGAGTGGTAGCCCAGATAAGCTTATTTGGAGATGCACTAAAGATGGAATGTTTACTGTCAAGAGTGCATACCATCTTCTAGGCGCAATGGCCCAGTCTTCAAGAGGGCAAGCTTCTGCTCAATCTAGCAATAAGGAAGTCTGGCACAAAATCTGGAAACTCAAGTCCCCAAGAGCTATCAGGATGTTTATGTGGAGGGTCAGTCATGAATCTTTACCAACCAACCTTAACCTCAATAAGAGGAAAATCAAGGAAGTCTCAACATGCCACGTATGTAATTTAGAGCCAGAATCTGTAGTCCATGCCTTATGGTCATGTTCCTCAGCGCAGGATGTATGGGTTGTCTGCTCTAGGAGACTACAGAAAGTGAAAGTTACCTTTGACACATTCAAAGAAGTAGTGGAGCATATATTCTCTTCTCTCAGTGAGCAAAACATAGAACATTTTGCAAGCACAGCTTATCATGTATGGAACACAAAATTATCTCTTTGTGTTTGAAGGCAACTTAGAGAGCCCTTCAAGGGTGGCTCAATCTGCTCTTCAATTGTCCAAGGAATTTAAAGAGGCCAATTCCAGTAACCATACCGAGGCAGATCCAGGAAGACACCAAAGACAGAATTGGAGGCCTCCTCCTATGAACTTCTACAAGGCCAATTGGGATGCTTCCGTTGATCGAATAAGATGCAAAATGGGGTTGGGTGTGGTGGTCAGGAACTGGGAGGGCCGTGTGACTGCAACTCTGAGATCCTCAAGAAGAGTGTTCCCTGATCCTAAACTTGCAGAAACTCCGGCTGCTCTCAAAGCAATTCTTTTCTGCAAACTAGTAGGAATTTCTAATCTGTTGCTAGAAGGGGATGCTCTCAACGTAGTCGACGACCTCAACACCGAGAGAGTGGACTGGAGCACAGCAGGATTGATCACCCAAGACATTAAATCTGAACTTATGTGTATGGCTTCTTGGTCTGTTCAGTACGTTTCCAGGAATTCCAACTGTATTGCTCATAGCCTAGCTAAGGATGCATTAAAACTCTCAGAGGAGAGCATTACTTTGGAGGGAGTCCCTCCTTGTATCCAACATTTGCTATCTTAATGATGAACATTTGATTACTCAAAAAAAAAAAAAATTCAAGTTCCTCTCCAATTAATATATTCACAAAACCAAATCTTTGCACGCACCAAGATTTGCTTTATTTCCTACTCAAACTTCTCCCGTCTTTGGATTTCCTTTAAAATCTAGAGCCCCGAGAATATAAAAAAGACAAATACAAACAAAAAGACCCGTTATTATAGATTTTGCCAGTATATATGTATACTCAGTAGGCCACATGATCGATCTCCACTCCAATTATTGTCTCTTTAATTATAAATTTGTATGGATCACAAGAATAGTTTCAAGAGTTGAATAATCTTAGCGAGGAATCGTGCATGGAGGTGTAGCCTTAGGGGACGTCACCATGGAGTCCACCATGAATTTTCTCCATGTACCATCCCCTGGACATGCCAATGTTGTTTCCGAACATATCTCAACTGCTCCTGGAGGAATTGTCGGTTGATATTTGAAGAGCTTTCCGTATTCACTTAGCAAGTGAAACATGTAATCGTACACGAATTCCATTTTCAAATCCTCTTGAATGAACTTGCTTGCAGTTTCTGCAATAGCTTGTGCCTGCAGGGTAAAGTTGAAGCACACAAATTTATAAGCACATAATGTTTGAAGGAAACGCATGAACATTTTGCGAATGTTCATAACATTTTGAGAGATTTACATACCTTGTCGGTGTGGTTATTGCCCCAATCGACAGCAGACTTAACATCTGTGCACATATGTGAGGTTCTAATGGGCCAGTAGTGCGTCTTTGGAACCAAGCTTCTTGAGAAAAAGTCATAGTACTTGGGGTCGACTCGCAAGGTCATGGAATCGCATGCCAATATGTATTTCTGACTCACCGACCATGCCACTCCTTCTATGTATATTTTATATCTTCACTTGTAATATGTGCATACAACAGAGCAAAAAGTCTCATCAATAAGCTTACTTGCATTGCATGGAAGTATAAAACTCTCAAAGGTAAACAAAATTACAAGAAGAAGATGAGAAAACAGAAGTTGCCGATCGATGAGAAAATTACCTGTGGGTGCATTGATCTTCTAGATTGGAGTGCTTGAATCCTTCTCGACGCTCCGCACCCCAGTCCTTAATAAAAAGAAAGAGTCAAAAGTTTGTTTACAAAGTCTGATTTGATCGCCAAAGGCTTATCCTGATTGGCATAAACTTCCTGTCCTCAAAATGGAGGTCTTGGTTCAAAACCCTTTTCCAAATGTAACACTGATCTTTAATTTGGTAAAGAGTACGATTATATTCATCATATTGGTACTTGCATTATCAATAATTTAGTTGGGCATCCGAAAAAATGTTCAAAATCATGAAACATTGTCGATGTCAAAGTCTCTCGTATCAACTTGTATAATTTAAGAAATGCTTTCAAAACCTGGCTCTATCCGAATCCCTACTTTAAGAAAAAAGATTTAAGGAATGAATAGTAGTTCTCCATATTTGAAAAACTATTATTCATTACCCAAATCATTTTTATCAATATTTTTTTTATTTTAATTAAATTAATTTTTTTTTCAATCATCTACATTTTCTCTCATATTTATATTGGTTATAGTTTTAAATAATAGTTTTAAAAATAATTTAATTAACTACAAAAATATTAAAAAAAAATTAAAAATGTTAAAAATAATTTAAATTTTTATTTAAAATACTCAACATAGTAATAGTTCAAAACATTAAAAAAAATATTGATTAGTTAATATTGTAAATAGAAGTAATAGAAAAAACTAATAAAGAAATATTAGAGAAATATTATTTAATAGAATAGATATAAAGATGGGAAATGAGACGTAAAAGGTTTTTGAAAGATGAGTAAAATTAAAAAAAAAATTAAAAATGTATCTTTTAACTAAATTATAGGAAATTTTACTAGAATCCAATGCAAATGCTCTTGAGACACTAACAAATAAAAATACCAATAGATATGAGATTTTTACTTCTCTATAGAGGCGAGCATTCCATTCATGTTTCTCAGAGAGATTGCATTTCATAAGTTCTCCTCTCCTTGGAGACACATATGGGTTTCCTCTCCAATAAGCATAGGGTTCTCTATCCTTCCACTTGGTCTTCTTGTTTCCTTCTTTTAAGGCCTCCAGCGTACTCCTCCATGGCTTTATATTCACCTCAATCCTAGAACCACCACAAACCCCCCCCCAAAAAAAAAAAAGTCAAATGAATATATAAAATAGCAATGAAATATTAGACTTTTTACATCCCTGACTCTACCCACAAGACTCCAGGATATAGATATGAGAAGATCAGGAGGCTTTACCAACCCCAGTAGGACCAATCAGGGAATACGATGTCGTATGATTCGTCATCTCCACAATAATGAAACACCGGCGGCAGATGCTTGACGTCAGTATGTTCTCTCTTAAAGATTGCCGGACGGTCCTCACACCAGAACATCAGGTCCAAGTCCGGTACTTTCCCAGGGTACAACCTCAGAAGCTGCACAATCCCCCATATCGAAAAAACATCCCTAGTTTCGAACGCACCTTGGTATCTCTCAACATAAACCTTTCCCTTCACAATCACCACCCTAAAAGTCGCAAAATTTCTTGCTCTATCCACCATGTCCCTCGTGATTCCCGTCCTCTTCCACGGCCGTAGATCTTCTTGGATCCACCGAGTGTACGGGGGACATGTCACTGCAGACGATTTGTCGGTCTGAGATGTCACGCTTTGGTTGGATGTTGGGCATGTTATTGCCGGGTCCCTCTTGGAGCAATTGAATGGGAAGTCGATTTTGATAGCGGGCCTTGGAGGAGTACTCGGCGGAGGAGGAGGAGGAGGGGCCCTAAAGAAGTAATTACCTGCTATATCATACTGACATGGTACAGAAGAAAGCAGACAATTAGAATGGTGAATTTAAGTGCTTGAATCAGTTTATTTGTATTTCTCACAGTACTGTAGTTTTGATGATACCCATGAAAGAAACAAAATTCATCATTTTACCGATTTTCATATATAGATATATTATCAAGAATGGCATCAAAAATTTCTGAGCAAATTTAATAGCTAGGTTAACAGGTCGAATTTTACTTTCACAAATATTATAATCAAGAAATTTAATTTTAATTTGAAATAATTTAATTTTTTTTGTAGAGACAACAAGACTATTTTATCCAATGATATTTAGAAATAAATTCAAATGTTTTCAGTCATGTTCATCAATAGACTTTGAGTAAATAAGACATCATCAATATAAATAATAATAAAATATATAAATGAATTGAAAATATCGTTTATAATATTTTAAAATTCCCTAAAAATATTTTTCAATATAAAATGTATTACATTCCACTCGTACTATCTAAATGGAATGGTAAAGGCAGTTATACATATTTATTAGGCAAAAAGCTTGCTTTTGGTAAAGGGGTTCGGTTTCCACCAAAAAAAGGGAAAACCACTTTCAAGTCGCATCTTTACTCCATGAAAATGAAATAAGTGCAGCAAGCAGTCATTTCTAAAGAAGGTTGGTGGATTAAAGAGGAGAGAAAATCATTCTTTAGCTGTGGATTTTTGTAGAGCAATACCAACTCGCAAAAGAAAGCATATTACTGCTCATGAGGAAGCAGACGCCCAGAGTCTATCTATATGATCTCAGCAGAATCATCAGTAAAAGACAAAAACAAAACAGTTCGAAGATCCAGTCATTAAAGTACTCCCATTTCAGTCCAAAAATGAATGAAACAGCCAGTCTTTCAAAGAAGATCATCAATACTTGTGGAAGAGATTGAAAGCCAAAGTGAATAATTAGGAGAGAGATGAATTTCATGCAAGATCTTCCAACTCAAAAGCAGAAGTTCATATATCCAAAAAAAAAACAAAACAGATACACACACACA
>QEOT01123816.1:70103-92004 GCA_003123785.1 Pterocarya stenoptera
AACAACAACAACTTTATTTATTTTATTTAAGTTGGATTAATTTGAGAGTTTGAATTCCTGATCTGATAACGTTTTCAGCACGTAAAGGCACAGAACAATCTATTGAATAACAGGAAACGAAAGGGAGTGCCGAAAGTAGTACACATTCACCGTTTGTCTTACACGACTTTCCTGCTTTCTTTCTAGCACTAGCATTTTTTATTTTTTATTTTTTTATTTTTTGAATGAAACAGCTGCGCTTTTATTCATGAAGTCAAACAATACATAGCATCTCATAATCAATCCTGTTGACTATATCCACTGCTCCATCCTCTATCCAGCAATGAAAACCATCCAAGAAAAATTCACATTAGATTATGCATCTTTTCTAGCACTAGCATTAGTTTCTCTATAACCAAATGTAAAATCACAATTTTTTTTAAAATTGATTTTGCATATAAAAGAAAAATATCACATTGAATTATGCATCTTTGAGCTAAATAATAATAATATTTTATTATTTTATTATTATTTATTTTTTCTTATTTTATTTTATATTTTGAAATTAGCACCACTGCAAATTCTATCATTTATAACCACCCATTAGAATTTTTTTTCCTAAAATTATATCACTTAGTAGAGAGAGAGGGCCGGGTAGGAGAGAGAAAAATAATAATAAAATAAGATTTAAAAAGTGAATAGAATATCTTCAAATTTGTAGAAACACTGTTCATAACTATGAAAATTTTTGAATATACATAATCCAATGCAGCTTAATTTAAAGTCATATTATACAAATATGCAGATGCATAATCCAATGCTATCCTGACTGTCATATACGATGCTTCAAATAAGGCAATAACATTCCTTACGTGCTATATTGTCCTAATTATGTAAAATCATTAGCATTGGTCTATTTCATTTTTTTTTTTTTTTTGGCTAATATCATTTTTTTTTCGTCTTGACTACTACACCAAAAACTTAATTTCGCATGTAAACTATATTATTAGTGTGAGAATATGATATCAGCTTTAAATATTATTTAACGTGTGTAGTAAGAAAATAGTTGATATAGATTAGGTTTTGAAAAATCATTACCTAAAGTGATTTTGATAAAGGCAAATTCTACTCAGCAGCCCTATATCACACACCTGCTTTTAGGTTTTATTTTTTTATTTTAAAAAAATTATACTCATCATCCCTACACCACACATTACACATGATTTTTTTTCCTTACCAAATGTATGGTGTATGAATGATGAGTAGAAGAATTCATTTAGGTGAGCAAGAATAATACAAAGAAAAAATATAAATAAATAGCAAATTATGTGCAGTGTGTGCTGTAGAAATGATGAGTATAAGGGCTCTTTATTTTTTGCTCTCAACAGATATATAGTGTAAGACTGCTGAGCAGAGGAACTCAAAATATTCTAAAAATCCCCAACTCATCTCTACCATGTTATGTTCTCAATGTCTACAATTTCAGCCCTCATAACCGCTTCCGGTCTGTTGGGCCTATAATCATAAAAAAGAGCCCATAGTTGATCATGGGGGCCCAGTAAATGGTCCGCTGGCCCGAAATACAGTGGGACTCAATATAATTGAGGCCAACCGGAGTAAACGGACAAAACCAACAAGAATGTGGTTAGAACACGCGGAGCCCGTAAAGCCATAACAATGCAGGACCTTAATTATGCATAATTTCACTGATTTAAATAAAATATTATCATTTAGTATCTATTCCGATATATTTTATTAATCATGAAATATTTATTTTCTTTAACTTAAATGATTATATTTGGTTGAGACCTAGTTTTATTTATTCGATATTGTAATCATTTAATGTTTATTTACGTTCCATGGTGTTTGTTTTCAAAATATGAGATATAGTTTTTCTTTTTCAGTTATTTTCCATAAATATGACTAGGCATGAGTTCAACTATTTTTCTCTCATGACTCATAATAATCTTAGTTAAATGAATGCTTGGTTCGTTTTTGCTTAGAAATAAAATAAGATATTTCACTACAAGAGATCTTCTCTTTTGGGACGAAGATTTTCGTCCCAAAAGATTGGGGTTTTTTTCCAAAATACATTTTGGGATGAAAACAAAGTATCTCAAGGTCGTCCTAATATAAGTATCCCAAAAGGTATTTTGCTATGAAAATAACAATTTATTTCTAAAAAAAATCTTTTGGGACGAACATTTGCTGGACCATTTGATCACATTCGAATGACAATTTTTTTCTGGGACGGTTGAATTTTGTCCCAAAAAGGAGTTCAAACACCAACAAAAAATGTTCAAACGGATATGTATGTTCGAACATATCCTACATAGGTAGTCAATCGATACCAGTATATTCGACCAAATAGACATGAGGGAACGTTTGAACAAACAAATTGATGATCGAAAGGAAATTATACTTTTACAGATGTAGTAAGATGTTCGAACGTATAATGAAACGATCTTACGACATCATGTGATGTTCGAACGTTTGCTTCCGATGTATCTCTGTTCGAATGTTTCATGGACTTTCGAACAGTTAATATTTTATTTAAACCAAAAATTTAAAACAAAATAGACATAATTAAATAATATTTTAAAAAGTACATTACAAATTGTTCCATACAAATAAATTTAGTCTAATAAATCCAAACTAAATAAATAAAATAGTAATAATACCAATAATGTTATCCGTACAAAACTCTATAATTAAATCTCAAAATCTATGCAAAACTCGAAAATCAGTTGCTCGAAGGTCTAAACTATTGCATAAACATTTACATCTCTCTTTTGAACTCTTCTTGTTGTTCTTTTTTATTGTTTTACGCATATCTTCATATCTGCTTGTTTTGTCAATTGAGCCTCTAACTCATGCTGTCTTGCAATCAATGTTTCAATCATGGAATTTGCATTCTCTAACGCTATAGAGGTACTTGACGTTAAGGAAGAACTAGAAGATTTTACACAACGACCTAAACCCCTCAAATATCCTAAACATTGACTTAGAACTTGTATAAAAATTTCAACATCACTTGTTGAGGAATTTTGATCTGACGCAACTTCAACACGTAGGGCAACCATTTTATCCTACACAAGATAAATAATTAATATTGTCGAAAATATTCAAATATGTTTAATTAAGACAGATTATAATATATACATAATTTTCATGAGCATCGAGATGAGTTCACTCTCCATTACGATCAGTATGTGATGCATCATATAATTTTTTGAAATCATAATTGGTGTCAGACTCTTGCTACAAAAGACATTGTTAAGTTCACTCTCCAAAAAACAAACTATATAGAATAAAAAAAATAAAAAGTATATTACCAATTTCATAGAGAGGCAATAGAAAGATTTTGAACCTGCATGATGTTGAATCTTCAACTTCGATCTATTTCTTTTGTTTATAGAACTTCGTTCTTGCATAGAAGTTGTAAATATTAGTAAGCGAAAATTATAAATAGGACATGTAAATAATTTATTTTATTTACCTTATATGATGGATCCTCACACATGTAGCAAAGGTTTTCCCAATCAGAATGTCGGACATCTAGAAAAGGATGCTAGCATGCATCTTCCCTGTTCTTGTACTTATTGTAATGCTCGTGACACATCGCTTTGTACTTGCGAAATATATTACACATAAGCTCATCGACACTCTTACGCTCCTCTCTCCAACCAAAATTTAGTTTGAAATCATCATTAAAAATATATATATACAAAATTATCACTTAGAATATTAAATATTATTAATATAAATTCATTATTTAAATATTACGTACAAAAAAATGCTTCTTTATAAGCTCTTTCACATCTTGTGGCACTTTTTGTCATGAACTCGTAGCCAAAAGTGTATAAGTCCATGTAAGAGCACCACATGCGATGCAAGCCAAGTTGCTTATTGTCCCTCGCCTTCGGTATGTTTGTCATTAACCTTAATCTTACCCACTTTACGATATTTCTCTAACGTCATGCCTCTAATAGTGCCTTGACCTTGGCGAGAATGTAGTGTTAACTCTATAAAATATTTAATTATTTATCTTGTATCAATTATCAATTATTTTAATTGAAAAAAATGAGTATTAGATTAGATATTTACCTTGTTCTATAGAGTTAGTATTTAGTGGTGAATCAAACAGAGAATTAGGAATAGGTGAGGATGGGATGTGAACTTCCTTCCTCTTCGATGGCATAATTTTGGGATACTGTGTAATGTGAATACAAAACTGGTCAATCATCTATATCAGTTTTATTTGTAGATTCACTCTCATCATCTGTAGATATTTCAAATGGCTCAACATTTTGCTCAGCTGTCGCATCAACAATTTAAGCCTCAATATATTTCCAATGTAATGGAATCATCTCATACTAACTCAAATCCACAAATAAGTTAAAGACGGGTTGACTCTCTTGGTATGCTTCTTGAATAGTAGGATCATCTTCTTCTTCATCTTGTCCCTCCGCCTAATGTTGTATATATTTTTTATTTTTTAAATTTCAAATTGATAATGTCTTATAGGGGATGTAAGCTTGGCAGACCAGGCGAACCTTCCATCCAAACAGCTCGAGAGATGACGATTTTACTAGAGCGGCAGGCGAACATTTCTTACTTCGTGACTCTTATCTAGGAGGGTCATTCCCTACAATCAATCTTCAACGATCATGGTTGGGCACCAATCCTAGATCAAAGGGAAGAAGCATGGGAGCTCGTGTCTTATATTGACATTGTCGTTGAGTTCTATAAACAGCTCGATGGTTCCAGCCTAGATAACAAAGGGGCATACACGATCTCTGTCCGAGGAGTTCGAATTATATTTTCAGCGGATGAACTCATTGAATTTCAATGTATTCCTAGACTGTGTGATGCATATTTGAAGGTGGTGCTTAGAGAGTCTAATCATTCGGATGATGCCGAGACGACTCAGGACGAGGGATTTGTTTCTACATATGAGCTCGATGCCCTCGTTGATCTTGAGATGAGGGTCTTGGTTGTTGGTCCAGATGCTCCTCTGTATGGTGGGACGAAGAGCATTAAGCAGGTAAATCTATCTTCTTTCTTCAAGATCATTAAACTAATAATTGCCAACAATATTGACCATCGGCAGCACAAGACAGAGGTTGGCATGGATCGGGCGAAATATATGATACGCGTCACTCGTGGCATTCCTATTGACCTAGTAAGGTATATCTTCGATATGATTTAATTAGAGGCTTGGTACATTACGACGAATATACTGCCATTCGGGAACATGATAACCCAATTTTTGCTATGTGTCGAGGTCGTGCCAAATGTTGCTGAGCGTAAACGAGAGTCAATGGGATCGATCAAGAGCACCATCCTATGGAGTATCGGTTGATACTCAGAGAGATGCACAGCTGAGAGATTGTGGAGTATCGGTTGGTGAGACATCCACGCAATCCGAGGCATCACACACAACTACTCGTGAGGAGATGTCTAATATAGTGCGTGCAGAGATCAGCGGACCTACATCAACAATGATCGATGTAGTGCATACGGAGGTCCGTACTTCCATATCTGAGTTATGTACAGAGATTAATGCTAGCATCTCTGCATTACGTACAGAAATTGTTGCATATTGCGACTCAGGTCACGATCAGTCCTCAACTGACATAGATAGAGACACGCTTAGCTGCAGTTGAGTATGTGTGCAGAGAGTTGAGATCTTAGTTGTTTCTATCTTTTATTTACATTTTTTTTTTTGTTATGGACAATATCTAGTATTTTGTAAATTTGATTTAATTATGAATTAAATATTTTTTGTCTTTTTCGAATTAATTATTGATTTATATTATTCATATTATTTAATTGAAAAATTTTATATAAATTATTAGTTAATATAAGAATAATTCTACTTATCATCCTAGTACACAACGCACACTTCACCTATTTTATATATATTTTTTTTTAATTTTCCTATAACAAGTATGTGGTGTATGGATAATAAGTAGAACAACTAAATTAGTTTAACAAGAATAAAATAAAACTAAAATTAAGAAAAGTAATAAAATAATAAAATAATAATTTTAAAATATGTAAAGTAGCATTCTTCTAATCATCTTTCGAACACTTTATTTTACGTTTGAACATTGATTAATTTACCATTCGAACGGTATAGTAATATGTTCGAACGGTAAGCCAATGTCCGGCCAACATTTGTTGACTTAACCCGCCAATTTACTATTCGATCATAAATAATATATGTTCCATTTTAACCTTAGAGTTTGAACGTTTTTATATGTTGTTCGAACGTTAAGTCAATGTCCCGTTAAATTGTTTCACTTAACGTGCCAAATTATCGTTCGATCATATATAATTTTCGTTCGAATATTTATTTTATTATGTTTTAATGTTTTTGTGGATGTTCAAATGGTTATCTTATTAGAGACAAAAATTTTTGTCCTCAAATATATCCTTCGAGCGATAAACACCTTCCATCATTTTTTAGAAATAAAATTTCAAATTCATCCCTACATCTCATTTTTTTAAACGATTTTCATTTCATTCCAAACAAAAATGTCCCTATAGCTCTTTTTTGGTTTAGCGTTTGTTATGATTTGTTTTGACGTATATAAATGATTATTTGATTTCCTATATTTAAGAGAAGAAGAACATGCTTTAAATATTTTATTTGAAAAGGACATTACAGATAATATTTTTTGTAAAGAATAATAATATATAAAAGCTCTAAGTGTACAAAGTTCACGCAAGACTTTTATAAAAAAGTGTCCCCCACTGTAAAAAGTGTGAAAAACTCATTTTTCTTTGTGGGATCCACTTTTTTACACAGCTTGCTCGAGGCATGTACCTTTAGGGCCAAAATGTTGAATTCCATTTTGGTGATTGTTTCGGTTGAATTATTGGAATGAAATATTTCAATACTAATACGTTTCGGTGTACCGTTTAGTGGATAACAGTTTACATTTTACAGCCATGGTCTCCTCCGTTACTTGTCTCCCTCTCCATTGCTTCTCTCGCCCGCCAATGGCTAGTCTCTTTTCTCTCTCTCCATTTCAAAAACCTAGCTCATCTCCTTTGTGATTCTAGGGCAAAATCGACCCCATCCATGAGCTTCTCCTACCATGTGTCCCTTGCAAACTCCACCCTTTCTCTATCTATCTTGCAAAATTAAGTCAATGTCGAAGAGAAACCCCATTACTTCAAATCTTTATCTTCGTTGGTTCTTGATTCTTAGTTGTGATTTGAAAATTTAGGCTAATGTTTTTTTCTATTCTTATTGAATTCTTGATTTTCGTTATTCATGGCGGAGAGAAAGAAGAGAAAGAACATAAGAAAGAAGATGAATGAATAAGGATAAGCTAATGAAAAAAAAAAGTCGTGTGGATATAAATCTCAAAACGGTAAACTCACTGTATTTGCAAAAAATCATGATTGGATTGGTAATTTGGAGAAATGGAAAAAATGGAGAAATGAGAAAATGAAACACATGTTTAGGTTAGGTTAGAAAAAAAATAAGAACATAAAATCTGACTAGGTAGAGATGTGTGGTGCAGGGCTGCTCTATGGAAGAACTTGAAAAAAAAAACACTTTTATAGCAGCCTGGGATGACGTACAAAGAAGAAGAAATTGTCAAAGAAGTGGTGTTTGACAATATTTATGTCAGTTTGTATTTACACATCACAAGCCTCGTAAAATAGGATGGAACTTGGCTTTGTTGTGTGTTGATAACGTCCCTTAACTTTTGGGCATGTTTAGACACTTGGCGTATCTCAGCATTATGTAAATAGTGGTAAAATAGTTTGAATTAATATATTTAAGTGAGGTTTGTAAAAGTTTGTGGGTCCCATTTTTAATATATGTGTGGATGTATAGGTAAGTTGATATGGTTTTAACTTTTTACAGGAATTGAAGACGTGGTTGTTGAATCCAATGTTTATAATATTATATAATTGTATCTCTACTTAAAGATTTTAATGATAACAAAGGAGTTTAGCAATAAGGAAGTCTTTAGTTGTCCACATAATGAAGTATGAGTAAGATAGGGAACAATCTTACAAATAAAACTCTAAGAATATTTTTTCACATCTCTTTCAAAATTTGAAAAAAGGTTAAGGCCTAAAAATGTTTCTAACATACTCATGAAATATCATTTTACATTTTTAACATGTGCACAATATGATTAAAAGCTTGAAATTTGAAATTTGAAATTTGAAAGATGAAAGATAATTGATTGTCATTTTTAACACGTGCACGATAAGATTAAAAGCTTGAAATTTAAAATTTGAAAGATGATTGATTGAGATTTTTCATATGCGCATAATATGTTTGAAATTTGATATTTGAAATCTGAAAGCTGATTGATTGATATCTTTCACATATGCATGATATATTTGAAAGTTTGAAATTTAGAATTTAAAAGATGATTGATCGTCATTTTTCACATGTGCGTTATATGTTTGAAAATTCTAAAGATGATTGATTGTCGTTTTTCACATGTGAATGATATATTGGAAAGCTTGAAATTTTGAAAAGGATGTATCATGTCTATAAATGGCTTATCTGAAATCTTCAAAATCAAACAACAACTACAAGCTTTACAAGGATTGTTCATTAAAGTTTTTAATCTCTTTATTCTAGTATGAAGCCTTAACATTTGTTCATTTTAAGAAATATATAGTTTGCACTGTATCTTTTCATTTAAAGAAGGTTGCATAGTAAATTTAGGAATTCTCAAGTGGTAGCTTGAGGTGAGAACATAAGTAGTGGGGTTAAATCTCGTTAAAATATTGGGTTTGGATCTCTTTCACCCTTACTCTTTATATTTTTTTCAGCTTAATATTTTGTTCACATTTTATATTGTGTATTTGATTTATAATATTTCCTTTTTAAAACAAATTCAATTCACCCTCTCTTGGGTTAGTCATCTGGACAACAATTGGTAAGAAAGCCATAGCTCTATTGTAAGATGAATTATGTTTTGAATTAAAGATCCTAATGCTAACATTTCAAATAAACTGTTAAACAAGTTGTTAAAGTATAAAAATCTTCTCATTAAACCTCTCAACCTCACTTGTTCTAAACTGTAATCATAGAGAAATTGCAACAATCGATGATGAGTACCGAGTACCAAGAAAGACTATTTCATAAATGGCATCATCGTCTGAGTTATTAACTAAAGCTCTTTCCTGTTGTACCATGCACCTATGGTAGATGTGAAGAAAATTGGTAATTGAGGTATCAAATACCTCATATATTGATAAAAATGGTTGTTAGATGAAAAGTGTTCTATCATTGCTAATGGAGAAATTATTCAAAGAAAGAATGTAGATTGACTACAGAGATGCAAAGAAGATTGAATGCAAATTGAATAAGCTAAAAACTACATTTTAAAAATAAACATTTTTTTTTTTTTTTTTTTGGTAGCAGGAGGATAGTACCTTCAAGATTTATTGATACCCTCACTTTTGCTGGAGGAATACCGTGGTAACATTCATCCAATCTAACTGGGAAAATAATAATGCAAAATAAACCTGTGTGATAAACTACTTACGGAAAAAGACTTTACAAAAACCAAAACAGAGCAACCTAACATAAATAAATTACTTTTAAAGATAAACATGAACACAAGATGAAACATCATATCTCTTCATATCTTACTTGGTCGACATTACATCGTACGCTGGACTCATTTTGTCAAAAGTTATTTTACACAACCAGAGGGATTAAATACAACTTGTCCCATGAATTTTTTTCAATCTTTAGAACGCAATTATTTTTCTTCTAAACGTTAAACCTCTACCATTATTCGTTGTTGTTGCCTTAAATTTGAGCTCTCTCTCTTTCCAACTCCTCTACTGGGTAGGTTGAAGGTCACGAGCATGCCAGTTTGTCAACTTTTCAACTATTTATTTTTCTATTTTATCATTTTATTCTTTCTATCTTTATCAGCAATTATTCACAGTAATTCAAAATTTTGACTATTAAGCTGATCAACCTCACTCACTCTCACTCTTAATCTCTGAGACATAATTGTACTAGAGGCAACATATTGAACTTAGAGAGTCTTTGATTCTGCAATGACCTCATAATTTGTCCTGCAATTCAAATGTCTTTCGGCTCCTATCATGGTGTTAATAGCTTCAATGGAGAAAATAGGTGGTTGAGACGTGAAGGGTTTCTGATTTAAATCTAGGACATTATCAGAAGAAAACTGCTCGGCCATAAAAATTATTTTGGATAAATAAAAATTAGGTCAATGAACAATGTGAAAATAATTTTTCTCGTGCGAATCTGATGGGTAACATTGATCCTTTTTAAAAAAATCCTAGAGCGTTTAAATGTTTACAAAATCTCCTTTGAAAAAAATATCAAGCGATGGTGTCAGAGCTAACCTCATAGCTCTATAGCATTTGTTTTGATGCAAGCAGTTCCAGTTATTCAACTCTCTATAGTTTCTATTGGGGCCCATTTTCATCTGTGCACTGGTTATTGAGATTCTTTTTAATGATGCTAAAAGGGGGAGGAGTTTATTGACATTAGCAAGATATTTACTAATACTTAGATACTTGATTAGATTTAATCTCTTTCATATAATTAAGCTTGATATATATGTGCTTAGTGTTAAGTTTATCTATACCCATTACTTGAAAAAGTAACGCACATTCTCAAATAGAGCTTAAGCATTACTATATAATAATTTTACCAAGTGTTTGTCATTATAAAAAATGGGAAGATTGTTGAACCCAAGATTTCAAGCGTCATATAACTCTATCTCTAATTATGAATCTTGATTATAACAAATGAGTTCAAGCATAAAGGAGTCTCATGTTGTCCACATAATCAAGCCTTAAAGATCAAGGACGTCAACAAATCAAGCACGAGTGTAACATCCCGTATTTTTTTAGTGTAATTTTAATAAATGATTAATTTAAATTATTTAGTATTTGGTTCTCTTATTTTAAATTATAGGAGTTTTTAAATATTATTTTATAATATTTTAAGTTGTGAAAATTAATTTCTTATGTATTTTCTTAGTGTTATTTATTGTTTGTATTTAAAGTTATCTTTAATTTAAATTGGGTTGTTTTTTAAGTTTAAAATTATTATTGTTTTAATTAAACATTTCACTGCGTTTGAATTATTTTATTTAAGTAGTAGTTTTAAAATCTTCTTCGTTGGATCATTTCAAAACCCAAGATAAAGTCTGGATCTCTCTTTTTTCCCTCCTCTTTTCTCCTTTCCTCTCTTTTTCTTTCTTTCTCCTGCTTTTTCCCCGCATGCCCGACCCCTCCCTCTCTATCTTCTCTCTCTTCTCTCTCTCGCGTGAATCGGATTCACCGCCGCTGCTCCGCCTCCGGCCCGCCGTGCACGACACTACCAGCACCATCGGCTTCCCCGTGCGCCGGCGACCTTACCCACCCAATATCCGACCGGCTAACGCCGCCACGAGCCGCTTGAACCTGTGGTGGTTTTTCCTCCGTTCCGCCGCCGTCCGGCCACCATTTCTTCACCACTTCTTCACCGCCCAATACCAAGCTTTTCCACCCAACCCCGGCCCCGATCCGTCGCCGGAGCTGCCCGTGCGAGCTCCACTTCCGATTTGCAATTCTCGACCGTAAACCACCCATTTCGGCCACCACCCACGGCCAAAGGCCACCACCATTAGCTTCACCACCTCCCATAGGCCCTACCCTACCGTTCCCAAGTCTTCGTTTGACCCCGTATAATTTTGGGTTCACTGTGTTTTCGATCACTGTAACACCCCGTATTTTAGTACATTTTAATGAAGGATTATTTTAATTAATTTAAAGATTAATTCCCTTGTTTTAGAATTTTGAGAGTTTTAGAATATTATTTTATAATATTTTAAGTTGTGAAAATTATTTATTTTATATGTTTTCTTGATATTAATTATTGTTGTGCATTTAAATTGATATTTAATTTAAATTAGTTAGATTATGGGTTTTAAAATTATTATTGTTTTAATAAAGCATTTCACTGAGTTTGAATTATTTTATTTAGTTTTTNAAACCATTTCTCTTGTAGTGTAAGTTCACAAACATCAACTTGTGGTCCCTAATAATGCATTTATCCATGGAAGTAGTTCGTGGAAAATAAACTGTATCCATAAATTTCCTTCATGCCAAAACATGGGAATTTTAAGTTTTGCCCACCAATTCGATCATGGCTAAAAATAGTTCTTTTGGAAATAAGCATTTCCCACCACAATCAATTGGTCGAAAAAGAACATTTTCTATGAGTTTGAGTCTTCGAAGATAATTATTGCTGGTGAAGATCATTTTGTAGCAAAAGCGATCTTTACTAAATCCCACGAATATTAATTCATGGCAAAAGAGGTTTTGCCATTACAATTGCCAGTGGAAATAACTTTTCTTCTCAGTCTTGTTTACTATTCTCCATCAAATTCATTTATCGAAAAAGATTGTGATCCTAGGAATATTAGTCATGGGAAATACAATTGTGCAAAAAAACTAAATCATTTCTTCTTATAAAGTTTGTTCAGATTAATGCCTGCTACTAGGAAAAAAATTGATTTCCTACCAATCAATCCCACAAACAATCCAACCAAAAATCAACTCTTCCTATAGTTATCCCACATACATGCCTGTATTGAACCTCTTGAAACACAATAATCCATCAAGACAATGTAACCAACATCGTATCAAACTAATCAAACCAAAAATTCAGATTACCAACATATATTATACATAATTAATATGGTAATTTACAAATTTGTCCACTGGGGTAAACAGTCAATTAAGGCCATCAAAATACAATTATGTTTGCAAATACAACCAAAGTACAAGAGGGAATTACAAGTCCTTGTGCCAACAATATGGATGATAAGTTTAGGACTAAAAAACACATTACAATGCACAACACATGTTGTAGTAATATTGGTAATTCACTGAGACAATCTCCATTCTTGAATACAACATTAATATATATGTAACATCCCGTATTTTAGTGCAATTTTAATAAATGATTAATTTGAATTGTTTAGTGTTTGGTTCTCTTATTTTAAATTATGGGAGTTTTTAAATATTATTTTATAATATTTTAAGCTGTGAAAATTAATTTCTTATGTGTTTTCTCAGTGTTATTTATTATTTTGTATTTAAAGTGATCTTTAATTTAAATTAGGTTGTTTTTGGAGTTTAAAATTATTATTGTTTTAATTAAGCATTTCACTGCGTTTGAATTATTTTATTTAACTAGTAGTTTTAAAATCTTCTTCGTTGGATCATTTTGAAACCCAAGATGAAATCTGGATCTCTCTTTTTCCCCTCCTCTTTTCTTCCTTCTTCTCTTTTTCTTTCTTTTTCTCCTGCTTTCCCCGCCTACCCGACCCCTCTCTCTCTCTCTCACGTGAATCGAATTCACCGCCGCTGCTCCGCCTCAGGCCCGCCGTGCATGAAACTGCCGGCACCATCGGCTCCCCCATGCGCTGGCGACCTTACCCACCCAATATCCGGCCGGCTAACGCCGCCACGAGCCGCCTGAACCCGCAGTGGTTTTTCCTCCGTTCCACCGCCATCCGGCCACCATTGGCCACCATTTCTTCACCACTTCTTCACCGGCCCAATACCAAGCTTTTCCACCCAAACCCGGCCCCCATCCGTCGCCGAAGCCGCCCGTCCGAGCTCCACTTCCGATTTGCAATTCTCGACCGTAAACCACCCATTTCGGCCACCACCCATGGCCGAAGGCCACCACCATTAGCTTCACCACCTCCCATAGGCCCTACCCTACCGTTCCCAAGTCTTCGTTTGAACCTGGGTAAATTTTGGGTTCACTGTGTTTTCGGTCACAGTGTTTTTACACTGTGAAGTTGCTGTTTTGGTACTTTTCTCTCTTCCGTGATCCTCCGAAAATATTTTCATAGCACTGTAAGTATTTCCTAAACAATCTTTTGAAATTTAAATATATTTTTGCACTAATTGTTTATACTNCACAGTGTTTTTACACTGTGAAGTTTCGACTTTTGTACTTTCCAGCTCTTCCGTGATCCTCCGAAAATATTTTTATAGCGCTGTAAGTATTTTCTAAACAATCTTTTGAGATTTAAATATATTTTTGCTTTAATTATTTATACTGTGATCTGGTTAGTTCCGGACTGAGTCCAAGGAGAATTCGGGGGTGGATGGATTGAGGACGGAGAAGTTGCGTATGGATTATGTTGTTTTCTGATTGGTTGTTGGTTGTGATTATTGTGAGTTGGTACATTGCATATTGCACGCATGTTCATGTTTGTAAAATGAAAACTGAGTTTTCGTGTAATTGCATTCATGATCATGTGGCTATTTTGAAAACTGGATTTTCATGAGGAAATAGATTTTTGGGTGCGTGTGTATCACGACCCCAAGCCGAGATGGGGTATTATCTTGGTGGAGCTCCTCTAGTCACTCGGGAGCGGAATATACTAAGTGACGTCTCCTGGGTTGTCGCCGGGCGACAACGGGATCGGACGTTGGACGTGCCGACTCCGTGGCCCTTCTACTGGCGGGGGCTAGGGGATGACCTGGCCGCAAACGCACCAGGTGCGGAACTGGGCATCGCTCGTAAATTAGCCAGGACTTGCGGATGGTCCATAGGGGAGACCATGGTGCATATGAATTAATGGATAAATCGAAAAATGGTTGTTTTCTGGGAAAATAGCGTGAGTTGATTTTGTGTGTCATTTTCTGGAAAAATGACGGATTAATGTTTTTTGGGCCAAAACGTGAATTTTGGCGTGGGTTGCATTTATTGCATATTACATCATGGGCATGCATGATTAGTTGCTTAAATGTACTTTTATTTCAGGATTGGTTAGGTTATAACTTACCTGTGGTACCATTTAATGGTACTACAGATTTTGATTATGTTGTTGCAGGTGCTGAACCTGAGGATTTGGCTCCGCCGGAGGAGTGATCTGGGATCACTCGAGTTATGTTTCTTTTTTCTGCTTTTGTATATTTTATGGGACATTTAGTTTATGTTTTAAACGCTTTGTATTTGAACATCTGTATTAAACTAAAATTCTGGTACTAGAGACTTAATTATTATTATCCACTGCATATTTTTTTGGTGCACTGTTTATTTGTTGCACACACTTGGCACTTGTTCGTTGGGATGTGTGACCGTGTATCATCATCCTGACGTCACGATTCCCAAGAATTTTTGTACGTGGGAGTCGGGGCGTCACAACGAGCAAGAAAGAAAACAAACTTACAAATGAAACTCTAAGAATATTTTTGCACATTTCTTGCAAAATTTTTTTAAAAAAAAGGGTCAAAGCTAAAAAACATTTGTAATTTACTCATGAAAAGTTATTTTACATTTTTTACATGTGCATGATATGATTAAAAATTTGAAATTGAAAAGATAATTGATAGTCATTTTTCAACATGTGCATGTATGATTCAAAGTTTGAAATTTGAAAAATGATTGATTGAGATTTTCTCATATGCATGATATGTTTGAAAGTTTAAAATTTGAAATTTTGAAAAATGATTTATTGTTATTTTTCACATGTGTATGAAATGTTTGAAAATCTGAAACTTAAAAATGAATTGTCATATATCTATAAATAACTCATTTGAGATTTTTGAAATCATACAACAACTATAAGATTTACAACGATTATTCATCAAAAGTTTTAATCTCTTTTCTAGCATTGAACCTTAACACTTGTTTATTTTGAGAGATATATATTTGGTACTGTATTGTTTTCATTTCACTCATTAAGAAGCATACTCTAATAACCTACCAACTATCAGTTTTTGTATAAACAATAAACGGGTGTGTGTAACCCTTGTGAGTGTAGTAGGAGTTCTATACAGGGAATAGCTTAATCACCACTTGTAAGGTGATTGTAAGTGTAGAAGGAGTTCTACACGAGTCTTTGATGCAGTGTTGCTCAAATGTGTAATATGTTTTTATCTCTACCTAAACGAGGTTGAATAGTGAATTTGAAAATGCTTAAAGGGTAGCTTGAGATGAGGATGTAAGTAATGGGGCTGAACCTTGTTAAAATACTAAGTTTACATCTCTCTCACCATTACTCTTTATATTTATTGGTGTTTAGTATTTAATTTATAATTGTGCCTTTTCAAACAAACCCAATTCACCCATCTTGAGTTAGTCATTTGGGCAACAACTAGTATGAGAGTAAATGCTACATTGTAAGATAAATTATCTTTTGAGTTCAAAATCTTATGACTATCATTTCTGCTACATTTGGTGACGGTCAATCTATTGCTCGGCCTCCATTATTTTGAAAAAATAATGACACATTTTGGAAAGATAGAATGAGAATATTCCTTTAGACTTAAGATCCAGAAATTCGAAGATGCATTGTAAAATGACCTTATATCCCAACAAAAGTTGTTAATGGAGTAAAGATCATTAAAGAAGAAGAAGATTTGTCAACGATGGACCTAGGGCTTGCCTTTATAGGTAAAAGAGATGGAAACATAGTCGACCAAGGCGGCTATAAGTGCATTATGCAGTAGCAACTCTTATCTATAGTTGCATAGAAAACTCCTTACCTATAATGTAATATAAAGCCACCACTCATTCATCATTTCCATTAATGAAAATTGAAGAAATTTAACATCAACAAGTCTCATAGGCAATTTGAAAATAAAAATAACTAGAGATTCGCATAAACACAATTCAGGTTGCAAACAACTGAAGAATGACAAAACAAATTAAGCATGGGCTTAGGGATAATAGATTGAAATGGGACAACATTTGTGCTTACCCGGAAGGAGCGCATCTTCAGACCCATCATGACCAAGATATGACTGCTACAACGTTTATGCTTGGAGTTAGGGATAAAGGTGCCACGCTTTCAAAGAGTGGTAGCGGTGGGTTTCCTCGGTTTGGGCATGTTGTATTTGTAGTGTAGTTTTGTCTACAACGGTCCAGACCAACGCCTCCTCAACCCAAAATCTCTACAAAACAATGCCAAATTCAATTGGAGATGGTAGATGGCAAAGGAATCTACTTGGCAGTGCACGGGCGAATATTGTTTATAAGGTAAAGCTGAAAGAAAATAGGAAATCGAAGAAATGGTCCATGTGGGCTTGTCAGCGATGGACCTAGGGCTTGCCTTTATAGGGAAAAGAGATGGAACTACTATTTTTTCCCCCACTAGCACGCGAGGTGGTATGTCAAGAACTCACCACGAATAAGAGTCTTGGTTTTCTCATTGTCGAACGGTGTTGGCATCGAAGGAAATGGAGGGAGGTAGAGCTCAAAAAGGGTGGAGGGGTTGTATAGTGGGGAAGGGTTCGAATGGTGTGGGCGCTGAACGAAATGAGGAATGTAGGGCGGAGGAAAGAAAATTGACTGTCTGGTGGGGAAAGGTCTTCACTTGTGGTTCGGTGCCTTTATTCGAACACAATTCTGCTACAGGTGCCCAGTGTTGGGTACCTGTTGCGGAACCGTGTGACGTGGCTAATGCCACGTCACTTTTATATTATTATTTTAATAAATGAACTTTAAAAAAAAAAAATCTATTTCAGTCTCCTATCTCAAGCGGCAAACTCATCCCTATTTTACATCTCAAAAATTTTCTTCATCCTCCCTTGGCCATCTGAGCAATGGGCATCTCGTCTTCCATGGAGATCAATTTTACAACAACTTAAGCCTCTTCTTTTTTTTTTTTTTTTTCCAGCACATTTTACTCCAGTACTCAAATCTAGTAAGCTTGATGACAACAAAAAATGGGAGGTCTGATCATCCATGATTGTATAGTGTAAAAAAAATCAACCCACAGCAAATTCCCATTTGAAAGCCATGGGCTCAAAAAAGGGAAGGTAGTCTGGCATACAATTTTTGCATCTTTCTAGTTTTTTCTTATCTGCAGCAAAACAGGATATTCAATGTTTTTGACTTTTCCCAAATAGTTGGTGGGCAAATTTCATTATGAATAACAAACAAGGTAACAACCATGATCATGAATCCCTCATCTCACTCTGTCCCCATCAAATAAACCAATAATCAAACATTCCCCATCTATTTTTCATCTTGTTCTACATATGTTAATCATAACATAGAATGGGAGATTTCTTCTACGGTTTAGGGCATGCGAAGAAATAGGGCACAAAGAAGATTTCAGAAGATGAGAAGAAGGTGCGAACCAGTAGATAAGAAGAACCTGTCTTCGCATTTTGTCTTCGTGGTCATCTGTGGGGAAGCTTGCTCTAGAAAGCCGAATCTATTCCATGGGTTTCAGATGAGAAGAAGATGCAAAAAATCAAAAAATGAAGATGAGAAGAAGAAGATGTGAGGTACCTGATCTTCGTGGTTCTCTTATTCTCTATGGGTTACAAGAAGAAGAAGATGAGAATAAGAAGATGAAATCAATCTCCGTTTCCGAAGCTTGTTGTGTTTCAACCTAGTTGAATTCAACAAAACGACGCATTTCATTTTTACACGTGGATGGACGTGTACACCAGGTTCCCCAACCCCGGGTGCGAGTAGAATTTCTGTTCTTCGAATTCCATTTACTTTGCTTTTACAAGTGGGGCTAAGGTCTTGTTCATTCAATGAACAGGAGTGAGACAAAGAGAGAACAACGACGATATATTCATTTCGGTGATGTCTTACACATTTGGATGCCAGATATACTTAGCCATACGAAACACACTGAGAATTTCATGTCTCATCTCTATACTCAAATGTCCCCTCAAACTCTTGGTTTTACTAGGGTGTTGCAGACTTGTACTGCCATTCAAATCGATATATGAGAAATATTATTATATTATAAAAATCTAAAATGAGACATACGTATTGCAGGATTTTTTGGAGAAGTTAGCAAAATTACGTTTGAGTAATAAGAGTAGTTCAGGTATTTTGTGAATAGTAGTAAAAAAATACTGAAAAGATAATAATAGAATATTGAATAGTAGTAAAAAGTAAGTTAAAAATAATAATAAAATAAAATATAATAGTAAAATATTATGAGAATACTCAAACCTACCATTACTTTTGACTTTTTTATTAGGAAAGAAGGGGCAAACAATAAAGAGGAGGCAAAACATTAAATTTTAAAGGTAAAGGGGCACTAGTAGCGGCTGAAAAATAAAAGGCAAGGGTCCATATACCACAACTCGACCCCTTCTCCCTCAGCCTTTGGCTCAATATCCAATTACAACACGATCGAAACACTTCTTTTCTCACGTTTATTTACAACCATGTAAGTATCTCAAAAGGAGATTTGAAAAGGCCTTAAGGAAAAAAGATTTGGTAAAAGCAAAAGGCAAAAATAATAGTGACAACGGATATAATTTTTTAAAATATCACGAACTCAATCACTTCAATTTAAAATAATTGAAAACCCCCATGTTAATGAATATTAGACTATTTAGGAGTTGTTTGAATATAAGAAGTCTCTCAATTCAACTCATCTCATCTCATCTCATCTCATTTAATCATTACAATTTTTTTATATTTCCACATAAAAAATAAAAAATAATTCAATATTTTTAAATTTCAAAACAAAATAATATAAAAATTAATATTCTAATAATATTTTATTCAACTTTCATCTTATCTCAACTTACTATTTAAATCTCCCTTTACAATCTTAAAAGTGCAACGCACTTCATATTTTGATCTTTATAAGACTAATTTATCTTCTTTCCACAAATTTTAAATTGCTAATAAAATAATGCCAAATTCATAAAAAATTAATTATAAATTAATGTAATTTAATATAAGAAGTAAAATTTATTTTATAGTAAATATAATTTTAAAATATAATGTATTAATTAAAATATAATGTATTAATCAATAAAGTGTATTTTTTTGGTATTATATATTTATCTCCATAAAACTCTACAATCAAATTATAAGTAAAGTTAGAAATTAACAAGTTTCCATATATCACGCAAGTGCATGATTAGTAGGGTTAGAAAAAATGCTGGATTAATGATTTGCTTAGTTGGAAGTGGAGAAAAAGAGGCTCTTTTATAACTATAATTTTATTTTTAAATGAGTCACCTCCAACCAGCTTGAATCTTAATGAATGCTAGTGTCCAAAAGTTGGGCCCTCACTCGCTCAAGCTTTGCTTTTTTTTCTTTTTTTTTTTAATTAATATTATATTTTATATTTTTATCTCAAAAATTAATAAGCAGTTTTGGATAAAAATAAGATAACCATATAACATATAAAATCCTGCATTACTACTGTATAAGAATGTCTTCTTAAATGAAAGTATTTTAAATTATATATTATTTAGACAGATATTCATCTGGCCCATTAATACTAATATGATAATATCTCCTATTCATTTTTTTTTTTTAATAAAATGCCTTTAAAAGATAATGGTAGAATGCTTTTGTTGTCAACACTAACGACTGGCCACTTATGCGATGAGTGTAAAAACAAAATAAAACTTTAGAATTATGTAGAAAACAGAAGTAAATTAAAATAATTATTGAAACACCTGTAATCAATTTTAAATGGAAAAAAAAATAAGAATATTATAAAAAAAAATCCCAAAATCTTAAGTTATGTATAGTTTAAAGGAAAAATGAAAAATAATTTAAAAAGGTGAAAAAACAAATAAAACTAAATAAAAAACTTAAAAAGCTAAAGAATTTTAAAAAATTATAAATTATCTATGCAAATTTTAAAAAAATAGTAAATGCTGAATAAATGTTATAGAATTTAATATAATTATTATTCTAGAATAATCTTTCTCGTAGTCATCCATCATCCATGTGTGTCGCACGTACTGTTAGCGAGCGTAGGACTGCCCCTTTCGTTCACTATCTTTTTCAGAAAAAAGATCACAATAATACTTTTATTTTAATTTTTTGGATAAGTCAAGGGTCTGAATTTAGTCAAAGGGCAATCTTAAAATACTGGTCCTCATCCGAGACGGCGTCGTATCAAGTGTGCCGACATCGATGGCCTCTCATGCGCATCCCGNCTGGCCACTTATGCGATGAGTGTAAAAACAAAATAAAACTTTAGAATTATGTAGAAAACAGAAGTAAATTAAAATAATTATTGAAACACCTGTAATCAATTTTAAATGGAAAAAAAAATAAGAATATTATAAAAAAAAATCCCAAAATCTTAAGTTATGTATAGTTTAAAGGAAAAATGAAAAATAATTTAAAAAGGTGAAAAAACAAATAAAACTAAATAAAAAACTTAAAAAGCTAAAGAATTTTAAAAAATTATAAATTATCTATGCAAATTTTAAAAAAATAGTAAATGCTGAATAAATGTTATAGAATTTAATATAATTATTATTCTAGAATAATCTTTCTCGTAGTCATCCATCATCCATGTGTGTCGCACGTACTGTTAGCGAGCGTAGGACTGCCCCTTTCGTTCACTATCTTTTTCAGAAAAAAGATCACAATAATACTTTTATTTTAATTTTTTGGATAAGTCAAGGGTCTGAATTTAGTCAAAGGGCAATCTTAAAATACTGGTCCTCATCCGAGACGGCGTCGTATCAAGTGTGCCGACATCGATGGCCTCTCATGCGCATCCCGTACACTGCATTCACCCGTTTTACCTATCGGCATGAAGAAAAACTACAAACGCGCTGGAAGGCGTCCCGTGTCCACGTCGCTCTCCAACTCCTGCATCGGATTCCTACCGCCCGATCAAGCAGCCCCCAGCTACAGGATACACTACCACACCCCCGTAATCTACGGCAATACCGCCACGTGTACAACAACCACATCTTCATACCTCGCTGAGAGAGGCTATAAACAAAGGAGCCACCTTTGGAGTTCGTCGAAACATTCATTGTTTGCTTTATTTCGGATAGTTCCGAGTTGTCTAAAGCTTATTGGACTGATTAATGGAGGAGGCAGTGCTGACGAAGAAGGAAGCTGACATGCCAACAGCGGCTCCAACTCTGGCTTCTGTAATTGATGTTCCAAACGATGCGG
>QEOT01123817.1:0-45016 GCA_003123785.1 Pterocarya stenoptera
AGGCTCTCAACTGCATCACCGAACTCCCTCACTTCATCTGTACTTTCTCCTAAAAATCTGCAGACTACTCCTAAACTACTCTACTGGGTGTCTCACCCACCCAGACTCTACTGGGCGTCTAACATCTGCCCCCTTTCTTCGTTCTCTACAGGTCCTATTTATAGGCTTCAAAAGGGACTGCACTATGCGTGGGTCTGAGCTGCCCCATGTGCTCATCTGGTTTCATACATGCAGAAGAATCTTCTTCTTTCTTTTCCTTTTTTTTCTTCTTTTCTTCTGCTTCTCACCGCTGTCCCGTGCAGTGTCGTAGGCCCGTCTGCATTATTTTATTTCTTCTTTTCTCTTCAGCTTGCATCCACCGAAACATCCCGTTTATTTTATTCTCCACTTCGGTGCACATCACTTTCTTTCCTGTCTTTGCATGTGAATTGGCCAGCTGTGTGGATGCCCAGCCGTGCTTCTTCTTCTTCTTTTTCCTTTTTTTTTTCTTTCTTCCCCGCATCCCACGTTCTCGGTCTCTCTTTCTCTTCTTTTTCTTTTTCTTTTCTCCAGCGTTTCCACATTCGTCCGCATGCTTTTTTTTTTTTTTTTCTTTCTGCTGCATGCATGTACGTCCAGTAGAGAGCCCGAGAGATGATGGAGGTTTGCATGCATCACAGCTTCGTCGCGGCTGCAGGTGGCTGCGGCTTCGTGGAGGTGGTTTAGGTTGTGCTGGCGACGTCGAAGTGGCTGGGCACGGCGGAGGAGCAGTTGCCGAACGCATGTGATGGAGTTGGTGAGACTGTCGTGGCGTCGGACCGGCCATGCATGGGGCGGAGGATGGATTGCCGGCGTCCTCTTGGGTGGCTGGTGGCTTCAGGTGGGCGGAGGACGGCCCACGGTGGCACTGCGCACGGCTGGAGTGGTCTGCACTGTTCATCGAGACGTTGTGCGAGAGGTAGACGACGAACCGAACGACGTGCCGTTCGTGTCGAAACGGCATGTCGTCGACTGCAAACGGCAGGCAATTCTCTCGTGCAAAACGACATGTCGTTTTTACCTATTAACAAAACGGCTCGTCGTTTAGCTTAAACGGCAGAAACCAAATAGCACAAAACGACATGTCATTTTGGTCTGCTGACCAAACGACAGCGCAGAAAATCAAAAAAATAAAAATAAAAAAAATAAAAATAAAATAAAATAAAATAAAATAAAATAAAATAAAAATTAGACAAGCAAAATTAAATAAAAATAAAAATAAAACTTAGACAAATAAAATAAAATAAAATAAAATAAAGAAACTAAAATAAATAAAATTAAACAAGAGATGAAAAATAAAATTTAAGAGTGTGTTGTGCATGTGAAGAACTTATTGCCCAAATAAATCACAAGTTATAAAATCAAGCATAAACTATGTTTTTAATCAATTTAATTCACAACTTGGATTTATGCCTCTTAATCAATTTATCCATCTAAAACCAATGATAAAATAATAAAACAATTAAAAATATATTGGTTTTAAATGTGTAAAATATGCAATAATGCAGCTCAATCATTAAGTTTGGAATGGAGCTTGAGTGTTGATCTTTTCTTCTAATAAAATATTCAAAAATCAGCTCAAGATATTTCCTCTAGGTTGAGTGTACAGTTGAAAGAGTGAGATGTTCCCTTAGTTATTCACTTCAAGAACCTTCTAAGTTTTCTTGAATAAATCTGATAAGCCATATGGAGGGTGAAATATCTTATAAAAATCAATGCTAAGGTGGCCAAACTCGTGGGCCTTAATGGGCCTAAACCGAATGGGTCTCAATTTTGAATTTTAAGAGGGTTTTGGTTACTATCAAACCTAAACCCAATTTCTCTTGGCCCAATCAAATATCCAAGGTTAACAATGTTGGATAATGATGTTCTAACACAAATTTGAGGGATTAATAGCATGTGAAAATAATTTAATCAAGCAATTAAACACAATGCTAAAAACTGATTGAATAAGATTTTGGAGGTCAACTTCATGATTTGGATAAAGCCGTTTAGGATTTCGGTTACCACCATGCTTTTGGTTTCTTAGTTGGATTCCAATCATATAGGACTTACTAGGGTGGAAATCCTCTTTGGTTTGATACAATTTAATTAGTTGGATGGAATATGATTTTTGTTTAGGTGGCAAAATCTCACACCTTGATTCCTTCAAATCCATCAAAACGTTCATCATGGTGCCAAGTGTCTAATACTATTCATTTCAGAAAAGTGAATAATAAACTTAGCACTGAAAAATCCTAAATATCCATATTAGCCTACCGTAAAAACCATTTACCAAGATTCAACCCCAAAGTAGCCATAAAAATAAAAATGCAGTTTCAAATAGGCATTTCGTCTGAAAATATTAAAATAGGTTATTGTGCCATAAAATCCTAAATAATCAACTAAGTCTAATGACGTAGACCAGAATGAATTCTGACACTTCTAACTACTACAAATAATTAAAAATCTCACTTCTCGCACCATAGTGAGTGATAGCTCTAATTATGCTCACAGACTAAAACCTACGTGATTGGTCGAACCGTAAAAATTTACGGAGTTTTTATAAAGTTCCTAAAGCCTATAGAAAGTCCACCATTAGATTTCTAGCAAGCTGTTACAATCACTGGAAGCTAGAATAATGAAGGCAATTTATTTCCCTAGTTCATCCATTCTACAGGCCAAACCTGGATCAAGACCCTCAATTGTTTGAAGGAGCTTATACTTAGCAATCGACATACTAAAAGTAGGCTGCATATGGAGAGTAGGAGATGAAGAAAAAATAAAAATGTGGACTGATAAATGGATTCCAACAACTGGACTATGCAACATTCAATCTCCAATGAGAGTTTTGCCAGGAAATGCAAATGTTGTAGATTTAATTGATCACAATAAGGGATGGTGGGAAATGCAATTTCTTAGAGAGGTTTTCAATGAGGAAGAGGTCAAAGAAATACTTAAAATACACGTGTCACAATGTGCTAGGGAAGATAAGCTAGTATGGAAAGCCACAGCAAAAGGAGACTTCTCTGTGAGAAGTGCATATCATCTGTATAGGCAGCAACAACAAAATCAGATGGGGGAATCCTCAACTAAAGGGGATCAGAGAGAATTATGGAAACAAATATGGCGGCTTCAAAAAAAAACTCTGTCAAAGTATTCATTTGGGGTGCTATTATTGATGCTTTACCAACAAAACAGAACTTATACAAAAGAAAGATTACAACTGATCCATTATAGCCCATCTGTCAGAATACAACTAAAACACCTGCTCATATTCTTTGGTCATACCCATCTACACAAAATGTTTTGGGGTTAGGAAGCATGAGAATACAAAAATCTTCTATTACAGGTGCATACTTTTGTTCCATTTTCCTTCACATGCTTCACAGAACAGATCATGAGGAAATCAATTTATTTGTAGAAACAGCAAGGGCAATATGGCACAAGAGGAATAAATGGATTTTTTAAGGTGGTTTCCGATTCCCAGAAGCACTAATCAACAGAGCTAAGCAAGCACAACAAGATTTCAAACAAGCATAAGATCAACAAGAAGGTATGCACAGGAGGATGCGGCAACGAGCCAATATACAATGGATTGCACCACCATTTACCTGGCTCAAACTTAACTGGGATGTAGCTGTTAGAGAGGAAGACTACAGAATTGGAGTTGGACTTGTGATTCAAGACATTGAGGCTGAAGTTTTAGCCACCTTAATGCAACCACTTACCTTTTATTCACAGCCAGATATTGTAGAAGCTAGGCGATTACTCATAGCTATGTGAATGTGTAAGGAGTTGAACCTGCAAGATGTCATCCTCGAAGTGGACTCAAATCATGTAGTAACTGCTATGAGACAAAGCACAATGCAAAATGGGATACTAAGCTGTTTTGTGGAGGATACTAAGGCCACATTGCTAGGTACAGACTGGAAAATTCAACATGTGATAAGAGATGCTAACAAAGTGGCACATCAATTAGCCAAAAAAATAGTTTCATTGAGTCAAGAAACTTTTGATATAGGCTATGTAGATCCTTGTATTATGCCTCTTGTAATGGCTGAAGGCCATAACACTAGTTGAAGTAATGAAGATCTTTTCTTTCAAAAAAAAAATAATATTTCCTAGCCTGTCCATTATTTTAATACAAGGACCGTGTGGGCCACTAGGAAAATGGGAAGAAGTCAATTTTATTGATGGTGGTGTTGTAGCTAACAATCCCATCTATAAATAAGTTGGATATATATCAGCCTACCCTGGCCTTAACCAAACAGTTTCCCTAGCCTGGCTTCTATATTTTATTTAGGAGAATACCTTATAACCGATTGGGCTAATAACTCACAAATAATAGCCCCCAATAGTTTATTGCCACGTAGGTTTCACATTTTAGTTTATGTGTGAAGCACATCATCCGATTCAAAATTCCTCACCAATCAACCCCACCAAATCCTTGCCCCCTCTCGCAACCGGTGCAGACCCTTCACCCCCTCTTGCAATCGACTACAGACCCTCGCACAGACATTGTCCGGCCACCCAAAGAGAGGAAGTGACAAGTTCATTATGAGTTTCAAGTAGGGTATAGGTGGAGATCGACGGAGGCACAACTAGGTTCGACGGTGATGGATCCTGAGAGAGCGACCTGTGCTGGAGTTGACGATGCTGAGAAAATGGAGGTGAGCTGAGAATTGCAGACATGAGAAAATCGCACAGGGTAGGGCTTTGGGGGTGGACAGAGGTTCTCTCTATGTATGTGTGTGTTTGCAGTGGCTTCCAAATTCACATTTTCTTTATTGCTTAATTCTTTTATGCTGCATCCGATCTCTCTTCAAACCGATTCACAAGCCTTCAGAATATGCATTTTTTTTGTTTTGTTTTCTTGTTTCTAAAGTTTAGTTTTTTGTGCATTTTGTTTAGTAATTTTTTTTCTGGGTGTTGTGGGTTCTTGAAATTGTGGTTGTAGGAAAAATAATTTCTAATTGTAGCTGAGCAAAAGATATGAGCCACAGATGTTTGTTGTGTTTCGGAGAATTTGGTGCACAAAAGAATTTGGAACTGACTTGTGGGTTCTTGGAAAAATAATTTCTGGTTGTAGTGAGCAGATAATTTCCAACAGAAGAGATGAAAGGGAGTGGCAGCGGTGAGATGAGTTTCGAAAGGGAGGGTCTGGTAGTGACCCTCACTTTTCTCTTGTTTGTGGTTGCATCTATTCTCACTTCTGTGTAATTTCTTACGTAGCAGCTCATCAAAAGAGGGTTGATGTTCTTCAAAAAACAGCTCGAATGCTTAGAAGCGGGACTGTTTATTTAGATGCCAATATTGTTTTCTATATATTATTTCAATAAAGTGAGAAATTAATCCCTATCGCTATTAATCATTGTTAAGTTTTAGGACCCTTCTACACCACAAAAGCTAGTCTCCACCACCAAGGCCAATGATCTAGGTTTTTTTTTCTCAAATATTTTTTAAAATTTTTAAAAGATTTTTTAAAAAATAATAAAAAATCACAAATTCATTAAAAAATACTTTCTTAATCATTAAATTATATATATAAAAAAAATTATGGATAAGTTTTATCAGTGAAAATTTCATTTTCCTAAGTTTTAAGGTACTAATATTTCATTGTCGGTGTCACTATTTCCATAATTATTTGTTCTGTTTGTTGCTAGTTATTAATTAGCTAGGGTCAGGACCTCAGATACATGGTCGTGCATGGGATCAACGTCCAAGTTGCATTTCTTTCTTTCCGAGTAATCCTATTTGCGGTCGGAGAATCTATAAGTGTAAGTGTAGTATAATTATTTTAAGAGTAATTCTACGTACAGTCGTGGAATGCGCAAACGCCATACAGTCGCTTTGAAAATGAGTGGGGTCCGCTATTAAAAACTTAACTTTTTTTCAAGTGGGTCCCATCTTTATTCACTTTTTATCAAAGCGACTGCACGCCGCTTGCACACTCACGACTGTATTTATCATTTCTCTTATTTTAAAAAAGAATAGAATCTATTATTAAAAAATTAATTTTTTTAGATCAGTTTTATATTTATTAATTTTTTTTTCAAAATTATTACACAACACTTGCATACTCAGGAATGCAACTATATTTCTCTTTCTTTCCTTGGCCTCCTATTATAATTACATGCAAGAATAACGTCTACCAGCAAGCATGAATGCATTTTCTACCAAGAAAAGTTGTCAGTTCTTGAAACTTTTGCAGGAAAAACTTGACACAAAAGTACAAGAAAAATGCTTACTACAGTCGGCTGGGGAAACCGTAGGGGAGTCGGTGCCCATGTGGAAAATTAAACGCATTGTTTCCTAAACGAATCATTTCGCTCAAGACAACTATAGGTTTAGAAGTTTCATTACATACAAAATTCTCATCTCATCTCATCTTATCATTACACATTTTTCAATTCTCCATACAAAATATAATAAACAATTCAACTTTTTGAAATCTCAATATAATTTTTTCAAATCCCAAAACTAAAAAATAGTATTTTAAACTTTGAAACAAAACACAAAATTTTCATCTCATCCCCAAACCTATCCGCCTCTCCCCATCTCTTTCTCCCCTTCGTTCTCCTCCCTCCTCCACAGAGACTACCCTTCGTGTTCCCCATCTAGACCATAAGATTCAATTAGAGCTTGATAAAAGA
Organism: Pterocarya stenoptera; assembly: GCA_003123785.1. Lineage (NCBI taxonomy): Eukaryota > Viridiplantae > Streptophyta > Magnoliopsida > Fagales > Juglandaceae > Pterocarya > Pterocarya stenoptera. The sequence continues at coordinate 6,654 of QEOT01123817.1, forward strand.
GGTGAGGCCCGAACAATCACCCAAGAATAATATGCCAGATTTTTCTGGTCCAATTATAAGGAAGTTCATTGTACATTTGCTTCCTGTTATAGTTTCTGAGTTTTCCAAGAAAATTAGAGTTGGTAAATAAAGTGAGTATTTGGTTCAAAGATTGGTTGAGTGTGGGCTTTCTAAGTTTCTAAAAGTCAGGGTTCTTTTATACCTCAGCCTCAATCTGAAGTAAATAAAATTTTAACCAACCGAACCCGTTATGCACAGATATGTTCTTTGGTTTTTCGTGGTTTTAGTTCAACAACCCACCGACGACAAGCACCGAGTCTCTACTGAAGCTAGTACGAAGACAGTGGAAGCTCAGCCTGGTACGACAGCGAAGAAAACTCTGCCTAGTACGACGGTGAAGACAGCTCAGTCAAATACCCACGAAGATCCAATTGAGATTAGTATTTGACTGAGAAAAGGAAAGCAAAGATCTTACCAAGGTTTGATGAAGCTCCAGTTCTTCTAGCCACAAAGACAGAGCTCTGTCTTTCTTCATCGTCGTGTTTTCTATTTCTTCAATTTTCGTCCATATTTTTCTTTTAAAATAAATCGGCTGACATGGCAAGCGAATTGCCCGGTTACGCACAGTGACTGTACATAGACGAACCGAAAATACAAAGTTGTACGTTAATTAATTCTTTCACAGTTTATAAACGAGTGCTGCTTCACTCACCGCTTTCGGATCTATTATTAGTTGTAGAATATATTTTTATTTTTATTTTTTTATACATATATTTTTTAATATATTTTTTTAAATAAAAAAATTATAATATTATTAAAAAATATGTCCTTAATCATTAAATACAAAAAATAATTAAAAAAAATATAAAGACTCAAAATGATAGAATGGAGCTATAGAGGTGAGTGTAGGAGTAGTATTATTCTTTATAAATTATGACGATGTTTTGGGCGGTCAGTACTTTTGTTGCTTTCACCACGTGAAAGCTCTTTACACAATCCCAAGCGTGAATAATTAATAGAACGTGTGAACTGTGAACTGTAGGTAGCAGTAAAAATATAATCGGTCAATACTAGATTGGAAACTTGAGTACGTACGTACTTAATTATACACGTGCAAATTAATGGTCATGTGTATAGAAAAATTCAGAACATGTGCTGCACTACTTTCATAATGCTCCTTCCAAGAAAAACGTTATCGAAACCGACAACATGATAAGCTTCTTCCCATGCTGCAGTTCATCTGTCTTTATTCTCCCAATATGTTGGTTCTTTTTACGGTTAAATGATGCTTTGATTCAAAATTTACTTCATCTCAATTTATTTTATTTTATTATTATAATTTTTTTAAATTTTAAAATAATAATAATATTTTAATAATATTTTATTCTACTATTTAAAACCATCTCAACCCGATCTTTAAATCCAAACCTGTCATATATCTAACCATGTTGGCTTTTCGAAATGTTACAGATGATCTATTAATTGTATCCATAGTTCAACTTTATTTAAAGACATGCAAAAGGCATACGACCAACAAAAAATGATAGTGCGTACTAAGAATTTGTTTAGATAGTGAGATGAGATAAAATAGTTGAATAAAATTTTAAAAAATTAAATTATTTTATTATATTTTTTGTAAAAATTTAAAAAAATTATAATAAAATGAGAAGAGATAATTTATCTATACAAACAAACTTTTAAGTCTTTTAAGGTACATGTCCTAGCGTGCTTGCAGCACATCGAAATGTTATAAATATATGCAGGGTATGGTTGAGTGGCACAAATTCGTTGAATATTGTTGAACTCTGACAAATACAAAGTACTACTACTTTCTGCGCGAAGAATCGCTTTCGGACGAGAGCGGTGCCAGATTCAAGAAAACTTACGGTAAAATACATTCATAAATTAATGTGAGTGCGATATATCATATCTATTTTACGTTGTTTTTTAAACAACGATAGCGTGCAAGTTACAACCTTAAAAAGATTTGAGTTCAGGATCCGGTATTGTAAGTGCAAAAAAGAAAAAAGTTCAGGATAATGCTAAACTAATGATGATTAATTAACTTGACGATGGCCAATCCATGTTGGTTCATGCTTTACCTACAATTCTTCGGCTGAAGTCTCACCTAAAATTCTACGGCCTACGGTGGAAATGTCGATTGGGACCAGTTTTGGGGAAAATAATCAAGAGGTTCTGCTTAATTATGATCATCTCAATATTGACACAGCTTCATCTTCAAAATTCAGAAGAATGAGGCCGCCTATATATATCCTTCTTTGAATCAAAGAATTGATCAAGATCACAGCTTTACTTTTAAGTGAGCCATTTCAAAGATTAGTTCGGAGCTTCTTTCCAAGTCTAAAAGACCCTCTCCCTCTCTGTGTGTTCACTTTGATATCTCCATGGGCTCACCAAGTGTACCCCTACAGCCTCCCACTTATGGAGATGTAATCACCGTTCTCAGCATTGATGGCGGTGGAATAAGAGGGCTTATCCCAGGAACTATCCTTCACTTCCTTGAATCTGAATTTCAGGTTAGATAATTTTTATATATATACATATATTTATATGTTAATCTTTTGTTTCATGCAAAGAAAACCCATCATCCAACGCTTCCCTCGTGGAAGTTTTGTTCAGTTTTCACGTATATTAATGCACTCTAAATTAAAAATATTGCTGCAAATTTCTTTATAATGAATTTAACATTTGTCATTGAAGAGTCATGATAAAGGTCATGAACTGCTGCTACACCAATCACTCATGCTATATATATTATTTATTGGCTCATCATGTAATCCTCACGCATTTACAAAAGATTTTTTTATGCATGGTACTATATATATATACAGAAGCTGGATGGTGAAGATGCAAGAATAGCAGATTATTTTGATGTGATTGCTGGAACTAGCACAGGCGGCCTTGTTACTGCCATGTTAACCGCTCCAAATGAAAAGAACCGACCTGTGTTTGCCGCCAAGGATATCAAGGAGTTCTACCTAAACCACTGCCCTAAAATCTTCCCACAAAACAGGTACGAGGAGGAAGAGCTTTCCCTTTTGATTATTACCCTTGTGCCACTCATTTTAGTTTGTAACAAGATTATATATATGTTTTTCAATTTGCAGCTGCCCAATACTTCCTTTTGCTATAAAGTTTATCAGAGCCCTTGCCGGACCAAAGTATGATGGGAAGTATCTACACAGCCTTGTAAGAGAAAAACTCGGAAACACAAGAATTCAACAGACTTTGACTAATGTTGTCATCCCAACATTTGATCTCAAGAGACTACAGCCAACCATCTTTTCTAGCTACGAGGTTGATTATTATAATTATCTTCGATCTCTTTAAATAGGTTTCACAATTTTATACTTTAATTCTTCTTTCCCTGATCTAAATATTGTTGATTTTTCTCCCCTTTTTTCATGTACCAGGTAAAGAAAAACCCAAGCTTAAATGCACTACTCTCAGATGTATGCATTGCAACCTCAGCTGCACCAACTTATCTTCCAGCTTATTACTTTGAAACCAAAGACCAGGAAGGGAAAGTGAGAGAATTTCACCTTACAGATGGCGGAGTTGCAGCCAATAATCCGGTATATCTCTTTCAAGTCCGATAGTACTGTACGTACCTTATAATAACATTAATACAAATAACAACAAAGACGATGATTATTGGTGGTTTATTTCCAGGCCTTGGTTGCCATTGGAGAAGTGGCTAAGGAGATCCAAAGAGGAAATCCTGACTTCTTTCCTATAAAACCAATGGATTATGGACGGTTTGTGGTGATATCATTAGGAACTGGCGCACCCAAAGACGAAGAGAAATACAAGGCGCATGATGCAGCTAAGTGGGGCATACTGGGTTGGTTAACCAGCGGTGGTTCCACCCCCTTAATTGATGTATTTTCTCAAGCAAGTGCAGATATGGTCGACGTCCATCTCTCTCAGGTTTTCCAAGCCCTTCATTCTGAGAAAAGCTATCTGCGAATTCAGGTATATATGTTTATTCGAAAATGATCGAAACACAGACAGATTACATGTTCGTTCGTACCCGTATCTAAATTTCCGCGACGAGTTTTTGCTCACTATATCAGTTAACAATGATACATGCATGTTTGAATCTAAATAATACAGGACGACACATTAAGTGGGGTAGTATCTTCAGTGGACGTAGCCACATCGACGAACTTGGATGATCTCGTGAAAGTTGGAGAAGAATTACTCAGAAAACCAGTTGCTAGGGTGAATCTGGAGACAGGAGTCTGTGAACCTTCAGACAGTGAAACTAATGAACAAGCTCTCAGAAGGTATATATATATATATATATATGTCGAACTATTAACTCGTAATAAGTTCTAAGATTTCTAAGCAAATTAAGCATATGTTTCATATTGTTCTTGCTTGCTCGCAGGTTTGCAAAACTTCTTTCCCAAGAGAGGCACCGCCGCCATGCTAGATCTCCGGTTGGGAAAGCTGCAAGTCATTTGCATTAATTGGATCCTCCTGTTTTCTCCTGCATCATGAGCGCGAGTGTCGTTTAAGATCATGATCATCAACCGTTTCAGAGTGCCCAACGTGCTTACGAAACCAGTACGAGTGTTTGCATTTCTTTTTGTTGTATTAATACCCCCAACACGTACGCTATCTAACTACAGCTAGCATTGGGGATTTTTGGAACAGCTTTTCAGATGTTATAAGCATCCACGATTTGTAACATCTTGATTTACTGTCATTTTACCAATGTCTCGCTCCAATAATGGTTCCTTTGGGGGCTTTTTTTGTCTTCAAGTTACTGGTTTTTCTTTTAGTTATTTTCTCTTTAATTATTGCATTGTTTGTTTCTACTGATCTATCTATCATTAATAACAGAAATGGATGGTCATTCCTACCATTTTTTATACCTTTTCTGTGAGCTATTTTTAATTACTACATCTTTGTTAAAAATATAATACAAATAATTAAATCTACTTATTTCTATTAGTTTAAACTTTTAGGGATATATTATACCTTTCCGTTGGTAGTGGAGCGATATATTACTGTAGCACTGAAATGGGTGGGTTATGTGAGAAATTGGAAGATTCTTATTTCTCTCTCTAGAGTTTATCTTCTCTCTATTTCTCTCTAAACATTCTGGAGGAGCCTATCCTCAAAGCTAGGCAATCCATTCCCTTCCCTGTATTCCCATTTCTTAACCTCAATCCATATACAAAGTGTTACAAGTGGTATCTAGAGAATCGTTCCCAAGTGACTTGTAACTACAAGAAGCAGCTAAAACAAATGGTACTCGCCTAAATCAACTACAAGAAGGTCACTCAAAGGGTCCACTAAATCACAACTTAAGACCTTGGAGACGGAGATGTTGGCCCTGAAGAAGCAATCCGACTCTATAGGCAGTAGTTGACTTCCTTAACTGTAGAAAAAAGGGGTGTGTTATCACAGCTGATTGAAGCCAAGGAAGAAAAGTTATTTGAGAGTATTCCTGAAGCTGTACAGCAGCTACTTGATCAATATAAGGAAGTTTTTGGTAAACCAAAGGGGCTACCCCCAACTTGAACCCAAGACCATGCTATTACTGTAATGCCTCATTCCCAGAGGTATGGAGAGTTAGTTCATATTACTTAGAAACATCTCCAATAATCAATAATAAATAAATAGAAACTCCACAAAATACTTAACTTATTTGTTCAATCCAAAAATTTGTATCCCTCCACAGAAATTGTAACACCCGGGCCCAACCAAGCCCGCTTTACAAAATTTTTGGATTTATAGGTAAGAAAAGCCCACTTCGGATTAACAAATATATATATATATTGGTTTAAGGATTAGACATGGCCCAATACTTGGAATGGGCTAAAAAGCCCAAACTCATAATATCTTATTTCAGACTCCACGTTCTAGACGTTTCTTGTCCATTTTATTCACTGCATGCACGGCTCCACTTCAGTTCCCACTTCATGCGCGCCTCTTTCTTTTCTTGTTTCAGGGTTTTATTTTGGCCTTCCATTCATCTATATATACCGACTGTTAGCCCTCAATCTCATGCTTATATCGATCATCTACAACCATTGAATAAGTCGCTGATGCTGCACCACCTTCCAAACAAACCTAGACTACACCTCTATAAACTTCCATGAATCATTCAACCTTCCACCACTACATCTTGAGGATTAAACCGAGATTAACCACTGCTGTCAGCACCTTTACATCCAACTGCCAGCCTTGGGCCCCATGGCCGTGGCCACCTAGCCATCGTTCAACTCCAAGCCGCATCCTCACCACTGCAGAAGCACAATGAGCCACCCACTGCACGAAACCTAACTGCCCAAAACAAAACCACCTTGATAGCCACTGCTCAGCTTTGATGCAACACCACAGCGCTTCCACAGTACTTGCTTGCACCACCATATCCCACACAGCCTCATTGTTCCCTATTTTAGCTTCTCGAAAAAAGAGCAACAAACAGCCCAGTGCCCTTTTCTTTCAAAGCCACCACACACGGTGCCAACCACTCCATGTTGCTCCTAGTCCACCGTGTCCGTCTCGGTAAGCCACCGACAACACCTTCGTGTCACTCTCTCTCGGCTTACTCTATCTCTTTCATGTATTTTTCTCTCATCCGTTGCTCTCCCTCTCATCACTCTATCTCTCTGTGCTCAACCGCCTAGCTCGCCGATGTAGCCACCGTCCACTTCCCAGCTCTTCGCGCAACTCATTCCTCCACAGTGAGCATGCCTCTTCTAAGTGGTAAAATAAGGAAGCTTAAAATGTCTCTCTATTGTGTCATTCCTACCCTTAAGCTGTGGCGCCCCCAACTTCCATGTACGGACACAGACGAAAATCGAGACACCGGGATGATGACGACTCGGTCACGCACCCCATCGACATGTGCTGAGTGTGTGCAATGCAACACGTGTACAACAAACAATACGCAGTAGAAAGGTTAAGTCAAATAACTAAGTCCCAGAGTTTAATACAATACCAAAGTACTGAAAATCCACCTGTCAATATAATACGATTTTTGTTACAAAACAACATCAAATCAAATTAAATACAATATACAAAAGCCTCAAAAATCTTCAAATACAAAATAGCCCATGTCCCTACTTCTCAGGCGGAGCCGCATCCTCGGGTTCAGCCTTCTCGAAACCTGCATCAAAATCTACAGTACCAAAAAGATGGTACCGCAGGTAAGTAAAATCCAAAATGCTCCAAGACAATAAATATATTAAAACAACTAACGCTATGCATGCACATGATGCCCAAATGTAAAACCCAAGAAAAACACCATTTCTCGAAAATCACAATTTTTTCACATACTCCAAAAATCACCATTTGGCATAAAATCAACTCCATGAATAATTACATTGATTCTAATTTTAACTATATGTACCATGGTCTCCCCTAGGGACCATTCACATACTCTGACTTCCCATCTTCACCCCATGGGTAAAGGCCGTGCAAGTGATACATGAGTGATGCTCAATTCCGCGCCCACCACGTACATAACCAGGCATCCTCTGATCCCCACTAGCCCGAGGAGTCACGGAGTCAGATCGAGAGCGCTACCATCCCGTCCAAGTCCCGGACGACACTTAGTATATTCTGCTCCCGAGTGTCTAGAGGAGCTCCACCGAGATAATATCACATCTCGACTTGGGGGTGATACACACGCACCCAAAAAAGCCTTAAATACAATTTTTCAAATCACACACACCCACGCATGCGTGCACAATGCCATGAAAGTAACAGTTAACCAACAACCAACAATTATCCATACAACCAGATAACCAAAACACAGTTTATAAAACAAGTTAGTGCAAAAATATATTAAAGTCTTAAAAGTATTTTGGAGAAATACTTATAGCACTTGGAAATAATTTTAGGAGGATCACGAAGGAACTGGAAGCACAAAAACAGCAACTCCACAGTGTAAAAACACTGTAAACCCAAATTCCAACAGAGTTAAACGAAGACTTTAAATTGATAGGGTAGGGCCTAATGAGGTCGGTGAAGCTAATGGTATTGAAAGTTGGCTGTGGGTGGCGGCCGAAACGGCAGTTTAAGGCCACGAAGTACAAATCGGAGAGGCTGTTTGTAGGGGCGGCTCCGGCGACGGATTGGGGCAAAAAATGGGTCGGTTTGGACGACAAGGTGTTGGTGATGAAGTGGTGAAGAAATGGTGGCCAATGGTGGCCGGATGGCGGCAGAATGGCTAGGAGAAGTCTACGGCTTCGCACGGCTACTGGCAGCGTTAGTCGGCCTGAACATTTATGGGTGAGGTTGCCAGTGGTTGAGGGACCGAACGGCACCGGCGGTGTCGACCACGGCGACCGGCAACAGCGACGGCAAGGGTGAACCCGACTGGACGTGAGAGAGGAGAGAGAGAGTACGTGCGAGCTGGGCGTCCGAATGGGAAGGAAGAAGAAAAAGAAGAAAAAGAAAAGAATAGGAAGAGAAAAAGGAAAGAGGAAAAAGAAAAGATGGGGAAAAAATATGAGGTCCAATCCTCACCACTTTCGAGTCACAACTAATCCTCAAAAATATTATTTTTAAAATAGTAAATTTAATAAATCAGTTTAAACTTAAAACTAATTAAAATAAAATATTAAACTCTAATAATAATCACTCTTTAAAATAAAAAGCAATTAAATTGCAGAACACTAATTAAAATAAATCAAACGCAGTGAAATACTTTAAATAAAACAATAATAATTTTAAAACCCATAAACAAGTCAATTTAAATTAAAGATCAATTTAAATCCAAAACACTAATTAACAAGGAAGCCTAATAAAATAATTTTTACAACTTAAAATATTATAAAATAATATTCTAAAACTTCCAAAATTCTAAAACTAGAGAATCAATCATTAAATTAATTAAAATAATCCTTCATTAAAATACACTAAAATATAGGGTGTTACATTAGCCATGCACTTTAAGTTGTTTTACTAGAACACCCTCGTGTTACATTAATTCTAATTTGGTTGCACGAGGACTTCATTTTTTATTTACTTTTAGGTTATAAATGTAATAAACAAAGATTTTGATGTATATTATTAAAGTATGAACTTTAGATGGGAATAGTAAGTGCAAAATTTTATTTTTAAATTCCTTTGAACAGAAGCTAATTAAGCCTATTTTAATTAAATGATATTTTTTCTTTGTCTACTTTAATAGAGTTTGATATAATTATGTTATCCAATTTTATATTGTATAGTTGAACTTCAATAGTAAATAAGTTAGAATGTAATGTTTTTGTTGGAGTTATTAAGTGGACACTGATGAATTTAGAAAGTGATGGTATTTTAGGGATAAGAGAAATTTTAGGTTTTGAGGTATTAAAATAAGTATTTCAGGTGTAATTACGAAGTAACTGTTCAATTGGAAATTTATTCAAGTTGCATGAATTTTCTATAGGTGACGATTGTTTTTTGTTCAATACTTTGCATACAAATAAAATGGGCTGAAGTTAATTTTTAAAAAATACGCATGTTTTGTTATGAAAAGAAATTTCAACTATCTCAGTTATTTGTTCTGCATTACTCATGAAATTCTATTTAAGAATAAGTATTTTTTGGCATGACTGATGTAGACATGAGCTATTTTGTCATTTTATTTTTGGAACTATGCAAAAGAGAGCGAATATGAAATTTTGTGCATAAATTATATTTTTGTGATCTGATTTAGTTTTGTTCTGAAGATGTATTGTACTCTGATATGATATGATGTGATTTTTGAAAACCTCTGGCATAACATTCTGTTTCTGTTTCTATTCCATTTTGACCTTACCATGGGTGTAAAACTATGGTCTCTGTTTGGGCTGGTACCAACGTTTCTGCTCCTGGTGTACCCACTTTGGAAGTAAAGTGGTTTTCTGCGTGGTCTTTCCTGTGTGCACACTCAGGGCTCCGAGAATAATAAAGGGAAGATTCACATTCTATTTCTGGTCGGTTGGCCGCCGGGATTTGCACAATCCTACCACAGGGGTTAAACATGGTTTCTATTCTGATATGATAAGATATGAGGTGATGTTTCAGTTTATGCTATGCCAAAGGGATTTTGATTAGAGAATATCTTCCTGCAGGACTTTCCGATTTCCTCCAAATAATGGCATCCAATGATGGCCTGCCATGTAAACATCCCATTTTCAGAAGCTTGGATTGCATTGCAAAGGAAGAAAAAAAATCCTTCCTCACTCCTGAGTCCTCCCTTTGCCCCCTCTCTCTCTTCTCTCTCTCTCTCTCTTTCTCTCTCTCTCTCTCTCTCTCCCCTTCCTTTGGTTCTTGCCTTTTCGTGTCAAGGCCATCAACAAAAAGCTCAAAACTTGAGGAAAATAGATTTGGCTAAGGTTTTTTGAGTCCAACTCCAACCTTCTTTTGTTCTCAACCCCCCTTACAGGCAATTCCGTTCTTCGCCATTCCTGCTTCCCCTCTCTCACCACATGCCATTTTCACACATAGCTGTTTCTTAACTTTGTTCTCTTCCACATGCCCAGGATCTCTCATTCTTAACCCCAACAAAGAAAGAAAAATGCTTCTCAGAAGCGCTTCCTCACCAATCTTAATCATCTACTAGTAGTAGTATTTTCCAACCGTTTTCAGAATCGGATGAGGTTCTCCGAATCTCAACTTCTCGATCCCTGTCTATGTCTCTCTCACCCAATTCTTCATCTTCTCCTATTGACAACAACCGGGCGATGAAGATATCTAGAACGATTTTGGACAACAATCTAAGGCCTAGGAGCCTTTCTCTAGCGAAGAAGACAAAGATTAACCTCTGTGCGGGACTTTGTTCGGGAACAACGTCGTCGAGGAGTTTAGTTGGGTTGGGTAAAGGGTGTCTTTTTGGTTGTGGTGGTACTGTTGGGCATGGTGGTAGTGGAGGTGGCAACGAAGGTAATGGGAATTGGGATAATGGGAGTGAGAAGATGGATGAGTATTACCAAAAAATGATCGTGGCTTACCCTGGCAACGCTCTTCTTCTCTCTTCACTGAGACAAATAGATATTCATTGGAGGGGAAATTTGTGTTTGTGATCCATTGTGATGAGGTGCAACAACTTGTTTTGGGGTTTTATGATGTGTCACTTTTCTATTGGGTGCCGATAAACCCAATATATAGGACTTGCCGGTCCAAAGAGGAACTCTTTTGATTATGAGTATTTTTGAACATTTGCTCTCATATTTTTTATAATATTCTGATTCTGCATTTTGAAAGAAAATGTTTTGTTCTGCATTCTGAAAGAAAGTATTTTGTTCTGCATTCTGAACTCTGTAAATATTCATGTTTACATATTAGTATATGTTCTCTGCTTACTAGGTTGTTGATAATTCATTTCTTATCTCCAAATATTTTTCAGATAATCTTGATGGCTCTGTTGGAGAGCAAGAGTAGGCAATGCTAGAGAGATTTGATTCTCGTAGAGGAATAATTGTCCGAGGGTACAAGTACTTAGTTGAGAGTCATAGTTGGTAAATTGTTTATTTTAGGTTATTTTTATATGGTGAGTTAAGGATATTTTCAAGACTTTAGAGAGTTTTTATTTTATTTTATTAAAATTTCTTTGTTGTCCTTATGAAGGAACATGGATATTTGGATTGAACAAATGAATTAATATTTTATGGATTTTTCTAGATTTTATTGTTGTGGCATTGGAATTGATACTAGGTATTAAGAGCTAAGTGTTCGGACCTCCAAGACCGGGGCGTTACAAAAAAACTGGACAAAAACCTCAGTAAAATAAAATAACATCTCTACAAAGACTCAAATTATTCATTAACTTGATGTACCAAAATAACAGCTAAAGATAAAACTACTAATATGATCCTCCAAAAGTACTTGTACCCTTAGCACTTACTCATCTATAATCATCAGACTTTACCAATACTTCTTACTCTTATTCTTCAGCTGAACTATAAAAATATCTAAAAAATGTTATGGAGCTAAGGGTGAGTTATCGACAACTTAGTAAGTAGATAACATATACTAATATGTAAACATGAGCATTTTTATAGAGTTTAGAATGTAGAAACAAAACATTTCAACTTCAATATGCAAATCTCAAAAATACATATTATCATAAAATCAGAGCGACACTTCAAACATTTTATATTCAGAAACCAACTTTTCATATTCAAAGACCCATTTGGCACAACATCACTGGACATCTTCATTTTATCATACCAAATCAGAGCATCATATCATAACAGAGGTCATGTTTAACCCCCATGGTAGAGTTGTGCATTCTGTAGAAAGCGAAACAGACATAAATCACCATGTTATCAAAGCGACTGCACTCAGAGCATAGACCATTATTATATCTCGTGCAGGGCCAGAGGTCACTATTATATCCCGTGACAAGGCCACAAATCAGAACAAAATAGAATCAGAATCACTATATCAAAACCATAATTAGAGTCAGAACAGAATAATAAAATCATGACAAAGGTTTTTCAGATGCCACATGATATCAAAATAGAGTACTAAAATTCAGATCATTTCACATTTTCCAAAACAGATTCAAAACACCTTTACGTCACATGCAAAAATTATCAAATTTTCATATTTGCTCATTTTTCTCAATGCAATAATAGAATGTCAAAAATAAGCTCATGTATACACCAGTCATGCCAGAAGTACTTTGTTCTTATACAGAATTTCATGATTAATATAAAACAAATAACTGAGTTTGTTTCAAATTTCTTTTCATAACAAAATATGCATATTTTTCAAAAATAAACCTCAGCCCATTTTATTTTTATGTAAAGTCTAGCATAGGAACCCCGTTTATATGGACCTTTTAACTTTTTAGAATTTCTTCACAATAGTTTTGAACGAAAATCAATCACCTATAACAAATAGTTACGTAACTTCCATAAATTTTCAATCCACGTATTTCGATATTTAAGCCTGAAATGCTAAAAACCTATTTTTCTAAAAATCGAAATTCCTCAAAACCCTAAAATATAAAAAATTCTTAGAACATTGATTTTCACTTAATATCTCATACTATTTAAAATCTAAATTATCTCGATAACTTAGAAGGCATGGCTGAGATTTACACTGAATTTAGGCACAGCTGTGAAACAAGAATGTCCTCACCTTAATATGGACTTAATATAAACCAACTCAAAAATAAATTTAATTAAAAACCAACCCCAGCCTAACGAAAATAACCAAGGCCCAACATAAATATGTAAGCAATGTTATTTAAAAGAAGCAATTTTGAGTTTTGAGCGTTGCTTGGGCTCTTTCTTGGAGTTTTGGGCACCTGATTCAACCTCTAAAATAATCTAACTAGTCCCACCAATTTTCCTTGGCCCATAAAAAGATTTCACTTAATCCAAAAATATTTAATAATTTTAACCCAATTAGCAAGCTCAATTAAAATATATTCGACATCTATCAAAAATAACATTTGGGCCTGTAGTCCATTCCAAAAAAATGCTCATTAATCTCAAGTGGGATTTTGATCCTTATAAACCCAAAAATTTTAGAAAGCAGCTTGGTGCTGGACCTAGGTGTTACAATTACCCTTTATCCAAACACTAAACCTGTGTAAGTGAGACTTTACCGTTACCCTTACTTCCAAAAAGATCGTTAAAGAGTTGCTAAGTACACGGGTGATAAGGCCTAGTACCAATCCATATTCCTCTCCAGTGTTACTTGTGAGGAAGGCAGATGGATCATGAAAAATGTGTGTGGATTACCGAGCCTTAAACAGTGTGACTGTGAAGGATAAATTTTCACTTCCAGTAGTGGCGAAGTTGCTGGATGAACTCAATGAATTTAAGTTTTTCTCTAAACTTGACCTACGTTCAACTTCCCACCAAATATAAGTCAAATATGAAGATATCCACAAGACCAGTTTTAGGACTCATAAGGGACACTATGAGTTCCTTGTTATGCATTTTGGGCTAACAAATGTACCCTCTACCTTTCAAAGTTTAATGAACGACATTTTTAAACCATACTTGAGAAAGTATCTATTGGTTTTTTTATGATATTTTTGTGTATAGTAGTTCATTGCAGGAACACATAGAGCATCTAAGGGTGACTATGGAGGTATTGAGACAGCATGGGTTGTTGGCAAAAATGTCAAAGTGTAGAGTTGCCACTTTGGAAGTGGCTTACTTGGGACATGTAATTTTGGCAAATGAGGTGAAAGCTGGCCTAGACAAGCTACAGGCAGTGGAAGATTGGCCATTTCCTACTTCACTAAAGTCTTTAAGAGGATTCCTTGGGCTCATCGGGTACAATAGAAGATTTATTAAATGCTATGGCAACCTTGCAGCAACTCTTACCCACCTATTAAAAGATGACCAGTTTGTGTGGGGTGAAGAAGCTAAGGAGGCATTCCAAAAATTAAAGAATGTAGTGACTCAGCCCCCATTGTTCACTCTTCTAGGTTTTTCCCTTCTCTTCACAATAGAGTGTTATTGGGGTTGTTCTTATGCAGAAAAACAGATCAATAGTGTTCTACAGTAAGGCCTTGAAATGGAGGGTGTTAGCCTTGTTGACCTACGAAAAAGAGCCATATGCTTTGGTGATGGCAGTGCAAAAATGGAGACCCTACCTACTGGGACAGAAGATGGACCCACCCATGCACTAAACATGGGTGTCCAAATTGATGGACTATGATGTTTTAGTAGAGTATAAAAGAGGAAAGGACAATGCAATGGCTGATGCACTGTCAATGAGGGTAGAAGGATAAAATTGTAAGGAAGAAGTAGTTCTAACGGCTATTTCTTTGCTAACTTTGGATTGGCTATAGGAGATTAAGCTAGGGTATTGTAGTGACCCAAAGGTGCAAAACCTACTATTGAGGTTTCAAAAAGGGGACTTACCCTCTACTTATACAATGAGGAATGGGCTGTTATTTTACAAAAAAGATTGGTGATTGCTGAGGATCAAACATTGAGGCAAAGGTTGTTGCACCTATTGCATACTAGCCCTATGGGGGTCACTCAAGTTATGATAAAACCCTGCACAGGGTCAGGCGGGATGTTTATTGGCAGGGTATGAAATTAGATGTTAAACAACTGATTAGGTATTGTGACACATGGCAAAGGGTGATGGCAAATCAGTCCAAACCTAGTGGGTTGCTGTAGCCATTACCTATTCCTTCTCAGCTATGGTCACATATCACTATGGATTTCATTGAAGGCTTACCTTCTTCATAGGGCAAAATGGTATGTGGGTTGTAGTGGATAGGCTCACCAAATATGCACACTTTACACCTTTAGCTCATCCCTTCACTACTAAAATGGTGGCCTAGTTATTTACTCAGAATATATTGAAGTTGCATGGGGCGCCCAATCAATTGTGTCTGATTGGCAATAATTGTTTAAGATTCACCTTTAGTATTACCTATCATCCTCAAATGGATGTGTAGTCAAAAGCTGTCAATAAAACCTTAGAAAACTATCCAAAGTGTTTTGCTGGAGATTGACCCAAAGATTGGGCCCACTAGATCCCCTAGCAAAGTATTGGTACAATACTAGTCAACATGCCTCAACCAGTTTGATCCCAGTCGAAGCCCTTTAAGGCTATCTTCCCCCTAGATTGTTGAACTACACTCTTGGGCTAGCTAAAACAAAAACTGTGGAGGAAAACCTAAGAGTTAGAGATCAAATGTTGTAGTTATTAAGGCACAATTTACAAAAATCCTAGGATTGTATGAAGAAATATGCTGAATTGAAATGAAAAGAACAGATTTTTAAAGTGGAATATTGGGTATGCTTACATCTTCAGCCATACCGATAGACATCAGTAGCTCACCACCACAACCTAAAGCTCGCACCACAGTTCTATGGGCCATTTCAGATGACCCACCAGGTCGGAGAAGTGGCTTACAGACTATAGTTTCCAAAAGCCACCACCATCCACCCTGTTTTCCACATTTCTCAGCTGAAGAAGAA
This sequence comes from Pterocarya stenoptera, assembly GCA_003123785.1. Taxonomy (NCBI): domain Eukaryota; kingdom Viridiplantae; phylum Streptophyta; class Magnoliopsida; order Fagales; family Juglandaceae; genus Pterocarya; species Pterocarya stenoptera. The sequence goes on from QEOT01123817.1 coordinate 22,577, forward strand.
GCTCGAGAGGCCGATCGTGGCTATCCCCACCATCCACCAATGGATTCAGGCAGAGTATTTAGGCCTAAGCCCGAGAAGGTGCTGGATCGAAGGATTCGAAGGGTTAGAAATCTCCCTCAGTCTGAGATCTTGGTTCAATGGCACAAGATGGGCAAAGACGACTCCACTTGGGAACCGTATGAGGCCATCAAACTTTCCTTCCATCACCTTGTCGGCAAGCTGATCTAAAGAGGGAGGCTATGCCACACATCGTTTTGAGATGAAGGGGTACGATGAAGCATAGTTGGGAAGAAGTGAAGTTAGAAGTGTTGAGTCAGAAGGCATGAGGGTTTAGTCGTGTGGACTTTGGGCCAGGAAGGAATAAAGGTCTCTTTGTATGTAATATGCTAAGTAACCTCTCTGCAGGTGAAATGTTAGTAAAGTTAGATGGTTATGGGCTATTTTCATGGGCCTACGAGCCCATTATGGGTATTGGCTTTCATTTTCTATTTAGTGACAGTCAGTTGTTTTATTTCTAGTTCATTTCCGTTGGTAGTGGAGAGATGTATTACTATAGCCTAGAAATGGGTGGGTTATGTGAGAAATTAGAAGATTCCTATTTCTCTCTCTATTGTTCATATTCTCTCTATTTCTCTCTAAACATTCTGGAGGAGCCTTCCCACTTGCTACTTATAAAGATCTCCATCCCACATTAGCAACTTAGCTAATTGCTACTTAGAAAGTTTTTGAATTTTGACCAAATTGCTACTTCTAAAAAGTAAAATTTTTTGGGGTCAAGCTTTGTATTGAAATGTTGATCGAGCTTTGGCTATAACTCTAAAAACACATATATAAAGCCTAGATCCATCTTCCCTAACGCATCCATAGTCTTGCGAAACCCTAGTTTGAAGATGATGTCAAAGTGGCAAATATTGTCAGGTCTTCCAGTGCGGTTCGGCGGGATGGAAGGTTGTTATTTCTTGAGATGAAAGTAGGGACTTTATGGGATGGAAGGCACGGCTCATCAAGATGGAAGGTAGGGATTTGTGAACTTGTCGACGAAGATGAAAGGTCTTTGGAGTCGATGTGAAGCTAGGTTTGAAGGCAGAGAAAGATGGGTTTAAAGGCAAAGGAAGCTGTGTTCGTATCAAGACAGAGATGCACACCACATTTCAATTGAGAAAGCATATCGAGAATAGAAGTTTCATCATGGAACATGGACACAACTTACTCTCCTATCATGATGGGAGCAAGTGTTAGAAAATTAGTCTGAAAATCGAATTAGTGTTTGTAATTAATTCAAGTCTATCAACTATGGCTAGAACTTAATCCTTTCCAATGGAAAGGGATTAAATTCATTCAAGTCTATCAAATATGTATATATGCATGATATGTATATGTGTGTAATTGAATTCATTCTTTGATAGGGTAAAGAATCGCCTCTACCTTGATGTCTTCCATTTAGTTGATATATATATATTTCTATATATATCTAGGGCGGTAAAAATAAATCGAAGAACTGAAAAACTGGCCCGAACCGGTTGGAAATTATTTCTCTTTATAGTCATGACTACAACTATATATATATATATTATTTCTCTTTATTTCCTTCTATTTTAATTATATGCAAGAATAAAATCTACCAGCCAGCATGAATGCATTTTCTACAAAGAAAGTCGTCAATTCATGAAACTTTTGTAGGGAAACCTTGACACAAAAATACAACCACTACAAGAGAAGAAGTAAACCATTGAGATAGATAATATTAATAAGTATGAGACCAAGTGGGCCTTCTCGATCGAGAATGTAATTATCAAGGGTGTGTTAAAAGGTGAAGGCATGAAAAAATTTTAATAATAGAGGAGGATGGGGTGGAGGTACCTAGGTGTTGTGATTGTGGAAGAGCTAGAAGAGTCTGTCATTTGTGACATGAGTCGCTCTGTCTCGACATCCATCTATGGAGCTTTTGCAATTCGATTCTACTAGGGAGCAGTCAGCTTCTTGGCATATTGGCCAAACCGTCTATCATGGCAGGTGACCTGGATGCAGGATGTAGGGAAACATGAGTTCTTCTTTGTTTAAAAACATGAGACCATGTGAAACTCAGCCCGAAGAAGCCCATGCCTAGCCTGCCCAAAGGGAAGATAAAAAAAAAAAAAAGGGCACGGGGCATCATTTTGACCTTAGGGTTTCTTTTTACTTGTCGTGACCCCTCTCTCTCCAACTCTTCTCGTCATTTTATCTCTCTCTCTCTCTCTCTCCCTCCTTTTACAGATCCAAAACCTTCTCCGAGTCCCTTTCTCTCAGTCGTTCTCTCTCCCAACCCCAATACGCTCTTTTTCCCCCATGATCTTGTTTGTGTTACACGCCCAAGTCTATGAGTTTGTAAGAGCTATGTAAGATGGGGAATTATTTAATTTGTTGGGGTCATTTTCATATTTTTATGTCTTTATTTTCAGTTGGGTCTTAGAATGAGTCAATGGGTTGTTAGCAGTAAAGGGGTCGTGGCCTTTTAGTAGGTGGTTACCTATAGTGCATTAGTCCAGGCACGTTGGGGGTTTATTTTCAGTTGTTTTCCAAATTGAATTGTCCATTTAAGGTAGATTGCATTATGAATGAAATCATCACTTTGAGTCTCAATATTGCCAAGTGCATCTTTGGAGGTTTCTGGCACCTCAAATTGCCAGGATTTCTTCATTTGAATTATTAGGACCATAACAAGTTGGTCTTAAAGCCGCATTCCTGCGACATGGCTGAAGGCACATGATTATCACAGCTATCAGAAATAGTAAACATTTAGCATGGTGAGACTTACACCTTGAAGGAAGAGCAGACTAGGCACGAGAAACTTATGGAGGGCGTGTTACAGTAGCTTAACAATTTAGCATCAAGCTATGATAGCTTGGTACAAATTACAGGTAAGCTTAGTTCAGGAGAAGGAACTTCAAAGAAGGTAAGGGTTAATGCTAATCCTTTGTTTGATGCACACGATGGGATTCAAGCTCGTACTCTTTGGTTGGACTTCCCTCGCTTTTTGATGGGGTAGATCCCAACGAATGGATCTAGAAGGCGCAACAATTCTTTACGTATTGTCAAATTACAGAGGATCATAAGTTGGAGATAGCTTCTTTCCACATGGAGGGGAAGGTGCTGACTTTGTATTACTGGTTGAAAGAGTCAAGCCCGGTAGCAAGTTGGGAGGACTTCTTGGAGGCTCTTCTCATCAGATTTGGGCCTTCGGCATACAAGGATCCGGTGAGGGCATTCACCAAGTTGAGGCAGATAGGGAGTGTAGAAGATTAGCAAACTGCTTTTGAGATCCTGTCAAACAAAATAAATGGGGTAAGTGAAGAGTTTCGTACAAGTACTTTTCTAAGTGGCTTAAAGGATGAATTAAGAATTATTGTTTACATGTTCAAACCAAGTACTCTTTCAGCTGCTTTTTTATTTGCTAGGTTGTAAGAAGAAGAGGTTGGAAGAAGGCAGTACCCTTACCGAAACACCCAGACCCAAAACAGTTTCCATCCAAACAGATCCAAGACAACTCCAATTAGATTACCAGGACCAAAACCCATACCATGACTACCAAACCAAATCAATACCAAGACTCCCAACTCCACCAAATCGGAGACCTACCCAAATTTCCCAAGGAGAAACCATTATCCCATAAAGCGCACAAGTCCCAACCAAATGCAGGAAAGGAGAGAAAATGGATTGTGCTATGTTTGTGATGAAAAATACCAAATAGGCCACAAATGCAGCAGACTAAATAGGAGAAGGTATAGAATTCGAAGGGGAGGTAGAGGAAGAAGTGGAAGAGGAGGAGGCCCCTAATCAACCTAACATAGTGGCTATACCAGTAGCACAGCAAGCTGAATTACTAGGCATATCCCTACATGCCATTGCAGGAGCTCCTTCTCCCAAAACTATAAGGTTAGCTGGAAAAATTGATACATGCTCAGTTACTATTCTCATTAATACTGGAAGTACCCATAGTTTCATAGATGTGAATGTAGCAAGGAGAGCAAAACTACCAGTGGAAGAAGGCCACCTGCCAGTCCAAGTTGCTAATGGGGAAACCCTTCCTTGTTGGGGTTGCTGTAAGGCAGTATTTTTAAAATTGCAAAGTTGTAATATTTTAGCCAATCTATTTTTACTAACCTTAGAAGGATGTGATATTGTGTTAGGAGTAGATTGGTTAAAAAGTTTGGGAAACATTCAGTGGAATTTTGCATATTTAAGCATGAGTTTATTTCTACAGGGTTTAGGGTTACCCAAGAGAACATCAGAGGAGGAGCACAGTTTGAGCAAGGCTACCGTTGTAGAGGGAAGAGGGATCTGGTTGTAGCTCATGGAGACCAGTGACATCAAAGGAAGAACACCAATAGAGCCTTCCATACAAACTTTTTGGATGTTTTCAAAACAGTGTTTACTGAACCCTATGGACTCCCACCTCCTAGGAGTCACGATCACCAGATTCAAGTTCAAGAAGCAGCCCAAGCCACGTGTTAGAGCTTATCAATAACCCTACTACCAGAAGGTGGAAATTGAAGCTAGTCAGGGAAATGTTGAATGTAGGAATCATTCAACCAAGTCAAAGTCCCTATTGTTCACTCGTCCTCTTGGTGAGGAAGGCAAATGAGAGTTGGCGCATGTGCATTGATTATCGGGCTCTAAGCAAAGATACTATCAAAAATAAATTTCCCATCCCTAATATAGATGAATTGTTGGATGAGCTTAATAGTGCTGAACTGTTTTCTAAGCTTGATTTAAGGTCGGCCTAGCATCAAATTAGGATGAAACCTGAAAATGTGCCCAAAACTGCCTTTCACACACACAAGGGGCGTTATGAATTATTGTTGATGCTTTTTGGGCTCACTAATGTACCATCAACCTTTTAATGTTAATGAATGAGATATTCAAGCCATATCTCAGGAAATTTGTGTTTGTTCTTCTTTTGTTTATGAAATACTTGTGTATAGTAAATCTGTTAAGGAGCATGTGGTTCAATTAAAAGTTGTTTTAGAAGTTTTGAAGTGTCACCAACAGTATGCTAAGGCGTCAAAATGTGTTTTTGGTTGTTGGGAAGTGGAGTATCTGGGCCATGTTATTTCTAAAGATGGGGTCAAGGCAGATCCATTAAAAATTGCAGCTATGATGGAGTGGCCAGAGCCTAAATGTTCTCAATCTTTAAGGGATTTTTAGGGTGACAGTTATTACAGGAAATTTGTAAAGGGCTATGGAAGCATTGCAGACCCTTGACTATATTATTAAAGAAAAACTCTTTCAGTTGGAGTGAGGAGGCTAGTCAAGCCTTTGCAGCCTTAAAGGCAGCCATGGTGACCCTCCCATCCTTGCATTACCGTATTTTTCAAAAAAGTTTGTGGTACAATGTGATGCCTCAGGGAATGGTTTGGAAGCTATTTTATAGCAAGAAGGAAGGCCTCTAGCCTATTTAAGCCAATCATTAAAAGGTAAAAGTCTGTTTTTATCAACTTATGAAATGGAGTTATTGGCTCTATTGTTGGCTATCCCAAAATTGAGGTATTATTTACTGGGACACAGTTTCAAGGTAAGGACAGACCAGCAAGCATTTGAAACACCTTTTGGAGCAAAGAGTTGGAACACCATTCTAACAAAAGTGGGTTGCAAAGCTGTTGGACTTTGATTTCAGTGTGAAATATTGCAGTGGAAAAGGAAACAATGCAACAGATGCACTTTCTAGTTTACCAAATGGGGAGGAAGTCCCAGACCAAGAGATGAGTTTGACTGCTTGTGGAGATGCCAAAGCCATTAGTATGGTTACAGTTAACTGGTGGAAAGGCTTCAACAAGTGTACAACCAAGACCCCCAGTTGTAGCAGTTACTTAACCATTACCATTAGGGTGGTTGTAACCCTTTCAAGTACCAGGTTAGAAGTGGGTTCTTATTCTATAAAGGGATGTTGCACCTAGGAGCCCTAAAGGCACATCAAGAAAAAATAATGCTACAGCCCCATGGGGGGACACACTGGATCACAGAAGACACATTCCATAATCAAAAAGGAGTTCTGTTGGCATGGCAGGCTCAACGATATCAGACAATATATTTGAGAATGCAAGGTATGTCAAAGAAGCAAAATAGAAATCCTCACACCAGCTGGGGCCCTGCAGCCACTGCCCATACCAAGCAAAGCATGGGTGGATATGAGTATGGACTTCATAGAAGGCTTGCCTTTGTTCAAAGGATACAGTGTAATCATGGTAATAGTAAACAGCTTCAATAAGTATAGCCATTTCATATTACTAGCTCATCCATACACAGCAGCAATAGTTGTAAAAGCATTTATGGATAACAAATTCAATCTACAAGGCATACCATAGAGCATAGTAAGTGATCGAGATGCAATATTCACAAGCCACTTCTGGAAGGAAATTTTCCATTTAAGTCAAACAAAGCTAGTAATGAGCTCGTCATACCATCCTCGAACGGATAGTCAAGCAGAAGTGATGAACAAATGGTTATAAGGGTACCTTCGGTGCTTTACCAGTGATAGACCCAAATATTGGGCCAAATGGCTTGCTTTAGCCAAATGGTCATACAATACCTCGGAGCATTCCTCAACAGGGTTTAGTCCCTTTGAGGTTGTGTACAGTCAAGCGCCACCTCGGCTCCTCCCTTATGAGCCTAGGTCAACGGCAGTGCAAGCGGTCAGAGAAGAGATGAGAAGCCAAGATTTCATTCTTGCTCTGGTACAAGAAATTATGTAGGAAGTTCAAACAAGGATGAAGCATTATGCCGATAAGAAATGAACAGAAAGATAATACAATGTAGGAGATTGGGTCTATTTGAGGTTAAGAACCTATTAGAGAATGATGTTTCTGTGAGGAGAAGCTTGAAGCTTTCCCCAAGGTACTTCAGACCCTTCCAGATCACTCAAAGAATTGGAAAGGTCACATACATGCTAGATCTACCCAAGGAATCCAAGATCTACCTGGTATTTCACATCTCCTGCCTCAAAAAGAAGCTCAGAGCTCTGGTAAACCCTAACCCTAAACTGCCATCTGTTATGGAGGATGGCACATTAGCACCCGAACTAGAAAAGGTAATGGAGAGGAGGCTCAAGAAAAAGGGGAACAAAGCGGGAGATGAACTCTTGGTTTAGTGGAAAGGATCCAACAAGGAAGACGCAACCTAGGTAAATGCAAAAGAGTTGCGAAGGAAATATCCAGAACTCGTGGGCAAGTTCTTTTGAAGAAAGGGGTCGTCTTACATGCCCAATTCTAAGGGTTTGTAAGGGCTACATAGGATGGGGAATTATTTAATTTGTTGGGGTGATTTTTGTATTTATATGTCTTTATTTTCAGTTGGGTCTTAGAATGAGTCAATGGCCTATTAGTGGGTGGTTACCTGTAGTGCATGTCCGCATAAAAATATATCTACAAGTGTACAGAATTGTAACAAGTAGTAAAATGTTTCAAAAAAATGGATATCGAACCCACAGGGAATAGTTATGCTATTGAGTATTGAAATTGACTAAATTAATTACTATTCTATTTGGAAAACTGAAATTTGAAGAATGGTTATCTAAATTAAACTAAAGACAATAGCTTTAAAATCAAGATTTCAAAAAAATAATAAGAATAGATCTAGAGCGTTTGACTTCACCTAACAAATCCCACAGAGTTTATTCTTCTTTGTCGTTATAGAATCCCAATCATCCCAAGTTGATAATAAAAATCCCTTAACTATTCAATATTTTCTCTCAAACAATATCAAAAATATCTCCAACTAATAACTCCATATCTCTATGTGAATTTAACTAATTGAAAACTCATTAAGTTTTTTGGACTTTTCTTGCAAACCACACTAGTCGCAGTAAAACATCTCTACTTTCGCTCAACTAATGGTGTTTAATCCTAGAGTTTTAATCACAAATCAGCTCTCAGTCTCATTGTAATTCAAAAGATCAAACAATAGTTAGCTAGAAAATTGTAAGTATTAAGAACAAGGAATAAACACTCAGTCATGGAAATATTGAAAATAAAATAACTTAGAATATAAATTGTGTTCAATGTAACACCCCGTATTTTAGTGTATTTTTAACGAATGATTATTTTAATTAATTTAAGGATTTATTCTCTTGTCTTAAAATTAACAGTGTTTTGAAATATTATTTTATAATATTTTAAGTTGTGAAAATTATTTATTTTATGTGTTTTCTTTATATTAATTATTGTTTTGCATTTAAATTGATATTTAATTTAAATTAATTAGATTATGGGTTTTAAAATTATTATTATTTTAATTAAGCATTTCACTGAGTTTAAATTATTTTATTTAATTTATGGTTTTAAAATCTTTTTCGTTGGATCACTTTTGTGATCCTAAGATGTGAGGGTTAGACCTCATTTCTTTTCCTTTTTTTTCTTTTTCTCTTTTCTTTTTCTCTTCTTTTTGTTTTTCTTTCTTCTTTTTTTCCTCTGGTTTCTTCTTTTTGTGACCCCAAGAATTATTCGCTTGAAGAATAATTTTGGAATTCTAAACTCAGGCTCTAAAACTCAGATTCTCAAACTCAAATTTCGAACCACTATTAATTCCACAAGACAGGATTAAATAGATGCCCAAACTCAAATGCCTAAACTTCAACTTCCAAGCCCCTACTGTAATCCACACTATGGCGCCCCATCATTCTCCTCTCAAGTTAGCCATCAATGTCCATACAATCAAATGTTCAATCTCTAAAGGAAAGTATAACCTCAAATTATATAAATTCCTATGTCATCTGAAGTCCTAACTAATTTCTCGAGATCATCTTGAAAATTTACTCCCATCTACCAGATTTCAATGTACCATGCTTTTGCTACGTACTCTGATAATCTCACCAAAATGCAAAAAGGTAAGAGCTCTTAAAATCTCACCCTTAAGCATAGGCCAGTTCAACACCTTGAAAGAAAACTCTTACCACATTTTGGTAGAAAATAGACTCGTCCCAAAACCATGAATTCTCTCACATATTCCTCAATTGCCTCTCACATCCCTAGTCAAAATGAATATTCCTTAATACTTTTGTGATTGTTGACACCAAACTAGTACCAAACAACCTGAGCACTCCAAACTACATAAACAAATATGCCCATATCAATGGTTAAGGGTTGATGCTAAAGGAGTGATCTAAAATAGTTCCCTTAGGACAACCTTTCCATTGACTTCCCCTGGAGTACCCTAAGAACTTGGAAATCTATACACTTAGCCAACCAAGTCCATGAGGTGGATAGGGTTGGGTTGTTAGAAAGGAGCAAGTTAAAACGAACAAGGCATCAGGAATTTACTCGTATGCCTCCTATTGGTGAGAAAAAATTTGATCTAATGAATGAAGTCACAATTAGCCATAAAAGGTGTTCTTCGCCAAGTGACTAAGGAACAAATTAAGTTGGAATGAGAATGAAGGAAAGGTCGAAGTTATTAGGTTTAGGGTTGGTCCTTTCATTGAAAACTTTTGACAAAAGTACGAGTAAATTAAAATTCTAACAAATTGTCAAAAATAGTTCCAAAGCCTTTTGTCAAAGAACTAATTTGCAAAAAGGATTTCATTGAGTGGGACAAGGAGGTTGAGTTCTCAAAATTCTGTAGATAAAGTGAATAGACAAACAATTTTTTATTTTTATTTTTATTTTCTAACGCTAAAACTTTTACAAAAATGGGGATTTCTCTTCATATCAATTTCCCAAAAATTTTCAAGAATGACGGCTTAGAAATTTTAAGAAATGGACCTTGACTTAAAAACAAGCAAAATCAAGCCATAAGGACCATTGTGCAAAGAATTCATGGGAGGACCTTCTTCGAGAATGTAACAAGTATGAATGTAGGGAGGTCTGAGCATTTGGAAAAAGTCATAGTGATAACACTTAAGAGCAATTTCCATGGTTGGCCTTACTTAAAGCATTCACGGCGGAAAAGTTTTTATTATTACATCAAATCCTACATAGGCCAACACATATATCACCGATTAGCTCTAAGCTGATGGTATCCTCACACCCAAACTTTATCCAATATATACCTATCCAATCAATGTACATGCATCCCATCTAAGATAAGCAACGTACTTTGAAAGGTTAGAAACCATCCCGACCAACCAATAAAGAGCACCTATAAGCTTCTACTCGACATCGCATACCTAATAGCTCATCACTTCCATTCCAACCAGCAATTAATCTCATGGTAACTAAATTCATTATCAAATACCACTAATGTTCAACAAATCATAGCTGAAACTTCCTTCCAGTATAACTAATCCACCCAATTCTATTCTCAGCATAACTTGATCACATCCTACACCATCACGTAAAATATCTTTTCCCCTATCCATTGGACTTATATCCTTATAATAGACAAAATCGTTTTCCTAAAGTTTACACCATTTATAATTTTTAAATTTGATAAGAACCATTTCCTAAAATCTACCAACCCTATACCCACAAACCGATAATAATCATTTTTCCCAAACCACACACATTCTATAACTTTAAATAGGATACGTTCATTTTCAAAAATTTGCAAAATCGATATCATCATATCATACGTCCCAATGGTTGCAGACTTGATTATCTTCTGTTTTGATCCAACTTGCATACAAAGTTTGCAAAATCCTAAAAACTCAAATATTATTAGGAATCATTCCTTATAGTTTGCAACTCTAAACCTTAAATAAGATGAAAATCATTTTCTAAAGTCTGCAAAATCGATAACCTCAAGTCTAATAAAGAAGGGTCTCTTAAAGCTTGGAAATTCTAATACCTTAAATGCCATCAAAGTATTTCTTAAAGCATGCAAAAATCTAAATTATCATATTGAGTTAACTCATGTATTAAAGTCTACAAAATCTACAACCTTAGATTTCATATATCTTGTTTCATAAATTCTGCAGAATCTAAAACCTTAATTATCCTAGGCGATTAGAAGCTATTACCTTTATCAACTCGCCAGTTATATCTCTGCACCGACGAGATCGCCTAGACCACATCATTTTCCTTCAAGCTTCAATAATTCAAATACAAGACTAATTGCTAAAAATTCAAGCCTACCATACCAAAGGTTCACACCTATCACACTAAAATTCCAAGCCTGACTTCACAAATATTTCAAGCCAATCGTATTAGCCTGAACCCTAGAATTCTAGTATTGTACCTAAGAGACTTATGGATTTAGCCAGAGCCGTAAAAGCTCTGATACCACCTATGGTTGCCTCGAGCCCCACTTGTGATTTGGTGGAAGGCATGACGCCGGGGTGCTGGCCACTCGGGTCAGACACCCCAAGTGCAATGTGGAAGCAAGTGTGTGTAAGCATGCAATCTATACGTGTACAATTAAAAACGCAATGAAAAAAATAAAAAGGACATTTTGAAATGCTAATAGTAGTAGAAATTCAAATTACATGACCCAGCAAAATAAACTATAAGTCACCAAAACTCCCAAACACCGACATAAAAATTAATCATCTGACTAAATAAAAAGTAACAACAAATCAACACTAAAAAAGGGGAGAGGTCCCCAAGTCTTCACTCCTCAGGCGAAGCTAATCCTCCAAGTTCATATCCATCCTCTGTATTAAAGTCTACGGTGCCAAGGAGTGAACCGCGAGTTGGGACACCACAGTGAGATTTTGCAATCTCATCAAGTAAAGCAATAGATTAACACCCACAAATACAAGCACGGAAAAATATGGACATTTCATAGCAATGGGAAATTTGAGATTTTTATACAAAACCAATTTCCTTCTCAATACTTAAAGAACAAGCAACACACTCAAAATTCACATTTTTATTATTTTGAAACCAGATTCGTAGTTTTCCAAGTTTCAGCACAAACACAAAACAAAGCACAAATAATTCAATTTTAATGACATGAAACATATATAATGCAAATATGTAACAGATGGTTATTGGATGACATGGCACGACAATGAACAGAAAATAACACAACATAGCACACAATTTTACACTTCCACAATTTTGCAACTACACGTAATTCCCAAAGCGTCACCCCACCCTCGGCCAACAAATTACCACCAACTACAATTATTATCTCAACGCTCCACAGGGCCATTGGCCACTTTACAATTCACAACCATATTGTAGCAAAAACACAATTTAATGATTTCTCTAATGTTAGTATTCCAAGGGTCAGTCCGAGGTTTAACTTACAAACGTGATGGAAATTCTGGATGGTCACGACGAGCTGAGTTCTAATCTACTGGTCATGGTGGTTCCTCTCGAGTTGAGAGAAAATCAGAGTGTGTGTTCATGTTTGTTCGTGTCACTGCACAAATGGATAGAGTAAAAGTTAATTAAATTTGAATGTGATAGAAAATAAAGGGCAATAGAGGTGAAGGAGCTCAGGGTATTCGCACTTGGAAGGGAGGGGCAAGGCAGAGGACGCAACAGCCAACACTGCACAAGGTGGTAGATCTGGACATAATAGAGAAGGATACGGTCAGAATATTAGTGGGGGGTATATCCAACCAAAATAGAGGTCGGGAAGAGCTGGTGCTCGTGGTGGATGGTGGGGCCTGAGCTATAGCAGTGGGACGAGGTGGCATTGAGGGGTCATGGTGAAGGACATAGAGAAGAAAACATGTAGTTTCGATGGTTACTAAGAAACGACACCGTGCAACGGCAGTTCTATGGTGTTTGCGCTTTGGTAGGGACCATTTGGCCTCCTCCATGGCATGGTGGGTGATAAATTGACATGGTGGAGTACATATAATGTGAGTGGAAGCTAGGCTTAGCTCGACAACTGTGCAAATTCGGACGATGAGATTTGGACAACAATTCTGGGTGGTTTGATGTGAGGAAGGCTATGGTGACATCATGTCATATCGTGAGTGGCAGTGGGTCAAGGCTTGGGTTGCGGTGATGCATGGCAGAAGGTAGCAGTACAAAGGAGAGAAGAGAGCTAGACTGATGGCGAGGGAAAGGGTGGCCAGAGTGACGAACGATAGTGGCCGAGAGATAGAGAAACAAAGGAACAAAGAAACGCTGAGACAAATGGAAGGTGTTATGCGTATGAGGGGGGAAAAGAGAGATAGAGCCATGGAGGAGGGGTGCGGTGTTGAAAGTGCAAAACGGTGACGTTTAAGCGGTAAGGGGCGGGGCTCTTTTTTCATTTGACTTATACATGGGTCAAGGCTTCAGCGCACACACCCATTGTAACATCAATAAAAATGGACTAGGCTTCACACTACAAACAAATGCACTTGTTAGTTATAAAGATCTCCATCTCACATGAATCACTTAGCTAATTGTTACTTAGAAAGTTTTTGAATGGGTGTGGTCCAATCTGGAAAAAGCCTCAAAATTTGATTTGACCAAAATTGCTACTTCTAAAAGGCTAAATTTTTTGGGGTCAAGCTTTGTACCGAAATGATGATCAAGCTCTGGCTATAACTCTAAAACCTCATATATAAAGCCTAGATCCATCTTCCCTAATGCATCCACAATCTCACGAAACCTTAGTTTGAAGACGATGTTGAAGTGGCAAATATTGTAAGGTGTTCCAATGCTGTTTGACAGGATGGAGGTAGTTATTTCTTGAGATGGAAGGTAGGGATTTGCTGGGATGGAAGGCGCAGCTTGATGAGATGGATGATAGGGATTTGTGAACCTGTCGACGAAGATGGAATGTCTTTGGATGGATGTGAAGCTAGGTTTGAAGGCAGAGAAATATGGGTTGGAAGGCAAAGGAAGTTGTGTTCATATGAAAACAGAGATGCAATTCGCATTTCAGTTGAAAAAGCATATAAGAAGAGAATTTTCATTGTGTAACATGGACACAACTTACTCTCCTATCAGGATGAACGGTATAGCCAATGTTAGAAAACTGGCCTAAAAATAGAACTAGTGTTTGTAATTAATTCAAGTCTATCAACTATGGCTAGAACTTAATTCTTTCCAATGGAAAGGGATTAAATTCATTCAAGTCTATCAAATATGTATATATGCATGATATGTATATGTGTGTAATCGAATTCATTCTTTGATAGGGTAAAGAATCACCCTTTCCTTGATGCCTTCCATTTAGTTGACATATATATCCATTGGGACTTCAGCTACCCCAACAATATTTCCCTGCCAGATTTTAACCAAGGCTAGCATTCAGGTTATTCCTACATATAGTTTGACTGTTTTTTCATTACCTAAGACACTATGCTATAAACTTAATGCTTTGATGGCAAATGTTTGGTGGGGTTCTGTAACATACTAATTATAGATTTGGGATATATAAATCAATCATTTAGTTATGATTATTATTTTATTTTTTATTTTTTAACCCAAAATCTGTATTAATTTTATCAAATTTAAACATTGGATTGAGTCTCTAGTAATTTACCAGATTCTCTCTAAATGTGAAAAACATGCCTATGTCAGTTTTATCTACATTGAATGTCATTTCAAACATTTCACTCTTCACTACATGTCACCCTATTGTTATCCCTCTATTTTCGGTGTGATCACAGATTCTTTCTCCTGCAAACTCCTTGAAGCTCTTTGAATGGGACACGTTCAAGATGGTTTCATCTATTTATCCCTTGCCCCTGCCTGTAAATTCAATCTCAGGAAAGCCTCAAGCAAACAACACAAACCATGTATGGAAACAGACTTCCTCTTCCTATTTTTTCCACCATTTTTCTCAGCCAAATAGTGACTAAAATTGAGCCCTGTTCCGTCAGAAGTTGTCGCCTTTGATCTCAGTCTGGTCACTCAAAATCATTGTTGCACGTCGTCCCTCTTTCGGTTAGCTCTTTGTCTCTAATCTTCTTCATTGCTGACATATGCCTCTGTTACAATTTTTAATTGTTATTTCCTTGGTTTAAATACCATAAACTAGTGCTAGAGGACAAACAATATTAACCCTTCTCAATGAAGTTACCTCTTGTAGTCTACCGCAACCCTTCTGCACTCTTAATCTCTCAATAAATATTTGCGTGTCTCAAGGTTGAAAGGAACTTCTTTAAGTTCCATAAAGCTAGTTACCCTATAGTAGAGATTTTTGAAATGATATTACGTTAAACTCTTTTCCTTCACTAGCCCTTTCTTTTTGTTCATGTAATGCCTCGTTAAGTTGAGATTCGCTTTTTACTTTTCTGCCAGCATAAAAAGATTCAACCTTATTACAAATTTTTCCTTATATTTCCCTTTCACTTTAAAGTCACGTTTATGTTTTTGGTTAAGCACGTGCATACCATTCAATAAAATGATATTTCTTAATGTATTGTAAATCTAATACTAGAAGTAGACTTTTAAATACTATTATTACATTATTTCCCTTACTTTTGTATCTTACTACGGACTTATCTCTTATTTTATTAAAAACCTTAAATTGTTTAAGCCTATTATATGAAATTTTCCACTGTTTACCTTAATAATTTTAATATGATTTCCTACTAAGCTATAATTTGAAAGTGTAGATATGTTATTAGAATTTAAATAATATTAATATTTATTAAGTTTCGATCAAATTGATTAATCATTAATGTTATCTCCCTTTGTAGGTATTTGTTTTATTATTAAATAAAACATTATTACACGTCTTTCTAGAAAGTTAGTGACATATGATACTTTGTATAGATAATGATCTTCGAGGTGAGACCTTGGATTAGTGATTCAAGGTAAGTAATTTAACTACAAATTGGGATCATCACATGTCAGTTTAGATAGATTATTATCAAAACCAATTCTTGATAGCCAATGTTTATGTATCTCGCATGTCATGATTATGCAAACATGTCATCTAGCATAGCACACGATCATATCATTCTGCATCATGTTCAAATTCAGAAATTATAATTATGTATATATTATGTCATGCATCTCATGTACATAAGACACGTAAGCTATCTTAAATTCAAGTAGAAGATAAGATTAGAATAGTTAACCAGATGGTCATTCAGATGCATGGTACCAATGTAGTTTCAGGATGGATTTGCAAGACATGGACTCAAGTGTGGTCCACCATAGCATGCCAGAATACTATCAACGGCTACCCTCGCGGCCACCGGATGTGGGGCTGGTGCACAACCTTGCACATAGGGTTAAGTGTGTGGGCCAGTCAGATCAATCAGTTAATTAAGATAAATCAGTCATGCATAGCATAAGCATTAGCATGAAAAATCATGAACTTTAAGCTCTCCGCATGGAAAACTTTTTATAAAAAACTTATGTTTATATTATGATGGATTTCTTACTGAGTTTTCTACTCATTTTAGTTTATTTGATGTTTTTAACCACCCAGGCGAGGATGATGATGAACACGAGCAGGCAGGCTAAGATTAGAAAGAGCAGTTGTTTTAAATTTCAGACTTCCTAGAATAAAATTTGTTTTTATGATAAAGATTTTTTTTTTTTAATTTATCCATTTAAGATTTTTGGAAGACATTTTTTTAGACAAATCTTTTAATGAAATAAAGGATAATTTCATGTTATTAAATATGATATCTCTTGTCGAGTTTATTTTATAAAAAACACGTGATACTTTTAGCCTACGGAAAAGGGGTGTTACAGGTTCTCATGAAAATAATTCCAAAGTTTACTGGAAAAGCTAACACAGTTTGAGTTTGAGCAAAACAGGAGGAGGAATGGGATTTAGGAATTTAGTGAGTTTCAATCAAGCCCTTCTAGCTAAACAAGTTTGGAGACTTCTTACTCAGTCATCATCACTGTGACACCCCCAAATTCTGCTTGGCATTGGACGAACATTTGAAGCATTGAGACATGTAACACAAGATTACCTGCCTCCATTCATGACATATAAGATGCAATGTTCCTAACATGCATCTAGCATTATGCAATATTCACAGCGGATAACTTTTTCTTTAGCAAAAATTATGCACCAAACAGAAAAATCCCAAATACTTAAAACATACTTCATACAAAATGACATACTAAATAATTGAGATCATAATGCTAGTCCAAAATGGCTATGATCAATAGTATTGGAGATGCAACTCCATAGTACAAGTAGTAATTTAAGTTAACTACTATAGTAACCTTAAAGTCGCACTGTCGCTCTGTCGACCATGTTCAGTTGATTGTTTCTCAGTTATACTTCACTAGGAGAACTTAATATCATAATTGACATGAATAACTTCACATGACTGTTCTTGAAATACATAAACTGTATTTGACACGAAATGTGACTTGAATATGAAAAGACAGAAATCCTGACACAACACAACATGACTTGAACGTAACTCATAAGACATGACCTATTAGAGATAGAAATATTTTGTAACATGACATAATAAGTAACAAACAATATTTCGTAACATGGCATAGCATGTTGTGACACCACGTCTTTTAGTGTATTTTTAATTAAATGGGTATTTTAATTAATTTAAATATTGGTTCTTTTATCTTAAATTTATCGGGTTTCTCGTTGGTTTATTTTTATGATTTTTAAGTTGTGAAATTTATTTTGATATGCTTGCTTGATATTAATTATTGTTTACATTTAAATTTGCTCTTTGTTTTATTTTTCTTTTATTGTGGGACTTTAATTATTTTATTTATTAATATTGAGTTGTAGTGTTTTTATATGACTTTTATTTATTTTATTTATTGTGCCTTTTCATTTGTTGGACTTACTAATTTCGGACTGGGTTTGTTTTGTTTTTTGTGGGTCCAGCCCAGTCGGTTTCCAAGTCCACTCGTGTGCACCCTAACCCAGCCCATTAATTTCCCATACGATGCCGTTCCTGCTCCAGCCTTAGGGATCCTGTTCCTTCTTCTCTTCTTCTTTTCTTCTTTCGTTTCTTCTCCTTCTTTATGCGCTGACTGTTTCTCTTCATTCTTGCTGAGCTCTTTTTTTGGTCTCTACGTTACCGTGCGGCAGCTGCTCTCTTTTCTCCTTCTCCTTCATTTTATCTTCATTTCTTCTTACTATTTTCACTGTGCCGTCTGCTGCGTCTTCTTCCTCTCATTATTTCCGATTACTTCCAGTTTTTCTCTCCTTATTTTCGGTTCTTTTATTTTTTCTTTAGCATCTGCTGTTTTTCTTGCTCTATTTCGATTCATCCATTTCATCTATATTTTTCCCATTACAGGTCTATCCGTGAGCTTCACTTCCCTTCTTTCTCTATTTTTTTTCTTCTGTTCATTTCCCTTTTGGATGGTTTTCGAGTGCTTTGTTTTCATCCATTGCCGTGCTCTGTTTTTATCCTTGCCATGCTCTGTTTTGGCCATTAACCAGTGCGTTTCACTCGGTTATTTGGCACTGTTAATACTTGCCATGAGTTGCACCTTCCAACCATTTTATTCTAGTTTTATTTCAGTTAAACAGCCTCTTTTATCTCAACACAATATCTCGTCAAAATCTCCTTGTTCTCGAAACTCTTTTTCATCCCAAAAATTGTAATTTTGGTGAGTTTATTTTGACCTTGCTTTTCGCATTAAATCTGGCATTCGCGAGCTTGGTATTTCAGAAATTGTATTTTAAGCACTGTAAATATTTTTCCAAATAATTTTTAAAATTTTGATATATTTTTACGCTAACTCATTTATTCATTGTGATTGGTTGGTTGTATCGGACTAAATCCGAGGAGTAAGGGGGTCGAATGGATTGGAGGTTGAAGTCATTGTGTGTTTGGTTTATATTAGGATTTGTTGGTTGTTGGATATTGATGTCGTGTCTTGTACATTGCATATTTGCAAGCATGTTCATGTTTGTAAATGAAAACTGGATTTTTGCGTAATTGCATTAATGTTCATATGTAAATTTAAAAACTAAATTTTCATGTGAGAATGGATTTTTGGATGCGTGTGTATCATGACCCCAAGCTGAGATGGGACATTATCTCGGTGGAGCTCCTCTGGTCACTCGGGAGCGGAATATAGTAATCGATATTCCCTGGGTTGTCGCTGGGTGGCAACAGGATCGGACGGGATGGTAACGCTCTCGTGCCAACTCCATGGCCCCTCATGCTGGTGGGGGCTAGAGGATGCTTGGTCACAAACGCACTAGGTGTAGAACTGGGGATCACTTGTTACGAAGTCACACACACGGTCATTACTCGTGGTGTAGCGAAGGGAGACAGGGTGTGTGGATGATCCTATAGGAGATCATGGTACATACAGTAAAATTGATAATGGGCCATTTTCTGAAAAAATGTCGAGTTTTGGATAAATGGATATTTGGGCTATTTTCTGAGAAAATAGCATGTTTTGGTTAAAGGATTTTATGTGGACCGTTTTCTGGGAAAATGGTGGTTTATGGTTTTTGGACCAAAATCTGATTTTGGCGTGTATTAGAAAATATTCATTTTCGGAGAAAATGATATTTTGTATCTGATGCATATTTCATCATATGCATACATGTTGGATGCATTAATGTATTTTTATCTCGTGGTTTTCTGGATTATTACTTACAAGGGGAACCCTTTTTTGTATCGTAAATTCTGATGCAGATGAGGATGTGGAGCCTAAAGATGTAACTCTACCGGAGGGGTGATATGTGGTTGCTTCGTTAGATTATAAGATTTGATTCCCTGCTATCTTTAAATATTGTAATTGTAACTATTATGTTTTAAGGACTATTTGTATAACTCTTTAAGTACTTTGTTTTTAGTGGATTTGTATAAAACAATTCTAGTATTTAGTTGAGTTATTTAAATTATTCGTTTCATTTTGTTGTGCACTTTTTGCGTGTTGCACACACTTGAGTACTTACCGTTGGGATGCTTGACCTGTGTTGTCATCATCCTGACCTCACGATTTTTACGATTTCGTACGTGGGAGTCGGGGCGTCACTCATGTAATAGATAACAAACTTAACATAACATGCTTGCAATAGTGAATATTACATTACATAACATTCCACTTCTCCTGACATTGTCTTAATGAATTTTACCGTAGAAATGAATAGTATTCACTAAGTAAGTTCCCAGGAAAGATTATTCTTTCCTAAACAGAACTTCAAGGTTCTCAGCAAAAATTGGAGGGTCACAATAGACAAACTTTGAGGTTCTAATCTCCTTAGTTAGAACTTACATAGATTGTATGTATTCACACAACTTGCAATGTATAGCAATACAAGACAGAATATCTTGTGTAATAGACGAATAATTTGTAAAAGAATATCTTATGTAATAGATGAATAATTCATGACAGAATAAATTCTGTATAATAGATAAATATGTAATGACTTGGCATGGCACATATGATAACATACATACATATCCTATAGCTCCTTTACTTATCACTCATACACAGTAAACTACTTGTAAGTTAAAAGCTAACTTACCATGATCTTTACGTTTCTAGGTAAAACTCAAGCGTGATCATGAGGAACTGAAAGTAGTGATTTTTAAAAGTTATAACTTTATCACTAACAATTAGAAATATGGAAAAATATCAACTTAAATTAAAATTACCATTTTACACTCTACATGTGAAAAAATGATCATTTTACTCATAACTTAAGGATTTCATATCATAACTTTAAAAATCACCAAAATCTACATACTTTATGTAAATTTTGTTTTAAACTCAAATAATAATTTAGAAAAATTTAAAACTAAACACAACTATTAAAACTCTATAAAAGCCGAAACTTATATAAGCTATTTCTCTTTATTTTTGTTGCTAACTTGTTTTGATCCATGACTTAAAAAGATGTGATCTTCAAACTAAAATATCACATGGTTTAAAAAAGTGTCCTAAAACAGATCTAACCTTAAAACTCAAGACCACATGGTTAAAAATACCAAAACATGAATTTAGCGAAAAACATCATCACTTGGCCTATCCGAATATCTCATTGCCTAAAGATTTCATATCTTTGAAGCTAATATTAAATATCTTCAAAATAACATTATAACAAGTATATAAGAGGCTTAGTTTCCTCAAATAAAAATATCAAAGCCATTGCAATAAAATTAGATCATAAAAATTTAAACTTTCTCAAAACAAAAACTGGTTTTCCTTTTCTAAATTCAAAGTTTCTAAATCTAAGAAAAGTTTTCACCAAAACTTTTAATCATGCAACAAATCCTCAACCAATAATCGTACATCCTTGTTAACAATACTCCATAACAATTTTGGACTAAGATCAATCCATTAGCTTGGTCAAAAACTCCAAACTATGACATACTCTCCAGTTTATCACCCAAAATGGTCTTTCTATGTTTTAAACAACTTTTTACCAACCAAATGATCTCTAGATGGAACCAATAAGGTATCCATGTAAACTAAACACACAAAGGGACAACTGGCATAAAGGAAATTTTGTGAGAAAATATATACAAAAGCTTCGAATCAAGCATGCAAAAGAGTTCATAAAGGAGAGATGATTTTCGTTGGAAGGGGCTAGACGGCTATTTATACAAGTTTTGGAAGATGATAAGTCTGAAATGAAGCTAAAGTGTTGATATTTTCTTCCAATAAAATATATGCAAATTAGCTCAAGATATTTCTTCTAGGTTGGGTGTAGAATTGAAAGAGTAAGGTGTCCCCTTATTCATTTACTTCAAGAACCTTCTAGACCCTCTTGAAGAAATATGATAAGCCATGTGGAGGATGAAATATCTTGGTCAAAATCAATGCTAATGTGGTCAAATGGGTGGGCCTTAATGGGCCTGAACCAAATAGGCCTCAATTTTAAGTTTTAAGAGGGTTTGGGTTGCTATCAAACCCAAACCCGATTTCCCTAGGCCCAATCAAATATCCAAGATTAACAAGATTGGATAATGATGTTTTAACACTAATTTGAAGGGTTAATATCATGTGGAAGTAATTTAGTCAAGCGATTAAATACAATGCTAGAAACTGATTCAATAAGGTTTTGGAGGTCAACTCTATGGTTTGGATAAAACCATTTAGGATTTTGGTTTAACTTGACTCGTTCGGAAATGAGCAGCACAAAGGCTATCCCAAGTATAGGAGCGTGTCGCGTAGTAATTAGGAACGAATTCTTAGATCGTCTCCACAGGGAAAGTGCTAAAAATAAACTCGTGAAAAATGGTGGAAATATTTACGATGGAAAAATAAAAATAAAAAGTGATGATATTTACAATGGATGGAAGAGTGCAGTGAAAAAAAAAAGATTTACTGGTCGCAAAACAGATTCATTTTGTTTGATTTGGTTGTTTGGAGATTGTAGTGAAAATTAAAGAAATTAAAATGCAAGACAGTGAATTTAAATTGCTGGAAATTTAAAGACTGAAATTTAAATGAGCTGAAAAATTAAATGGCATAAAATAAATTGCAGAAAATAAAAGTACAGAAAATTAAAATGCAGAAAATTAAAGACAGTAGAATAAAGAACAGTAAAATAAAAGTGCATAAAATTAAAAGTACTGAAAAATAAAATTAAGTTTGTCCAATTGTTGGTAGAGACATTCACAAGTCCAATTGATTACCACAGGGACTTCTCAAGCATTCACTGTATTCGGAAATCACAATGAATCAAGAGAAATATATAGATAATCAA